>WBZZ01005268.1:37500-42500 GCA_019918135.1 Paulinella micropora
ACCTTCTGGTTCAGAAGCCTTAGAGAGCCGCTTTTTGACATGAAAAATGCATGTTGTTCAAGCCGGCCCTCACTTTTCAATACGGCAGTGACCCGATTTTTGCGGTGTTGATTTTTGGAAGAGGTCGTGAAATTTCCCATGTCAAAAATGATGTCTATGGACTCGTTTTTGTTGTTGATATTTGTAACTCCTAGTATCTTTGGTGGTCTTCGCTTTTGATAGTTCAATAGGATACTAGTTCAAGAACACTTGTACAAATTTTTTCAATAAAATTCTTCTTCTGTACAACAAACTTACTTGGTGTTTGGTAGTATTTTTTTGCAATGAAAAAACGGAAAGTTATGTTTTGTGATTAGAAATCAGTTTGTATAGGATTATAGAATGTCTAAATCTGATTGTATACTTAATACACGTAAATTCACAAAGCCTGTCCTTGGTAATTTGAATACACAATGAGATTTCACACAGCGATTTTTCGATGGTATGACTGACCAAAACATCACTTTGAAAATCGATGAGAGCGCATCACTCCTTTCAATTTTATTGTTGAAAATGATGTTTTTGTTTATTGTGATGCTATTCCAACCCTCAGAACATGTGCACAGACCTCCTGAAATGCACACAAGGTCACTGCCTTCTCGAGTTTCATGCTTCAAAAAATGTCTGACTTTATATTTTTAGACATACAGAAAAAATAAGCCACAAAAAGGTCAGAAATGTTCAACTAGTGAACATAGGAGTTAAATTAACTACTTTCCAGCAACATTTACTGAATAATACAACTCCTGTGACGATTTTTTCATTTTTGGTTTGATCCATTACGACCGGTTTTCACTTTGAAATTGCTCAGCATATACAACTGCTATTTTAATGAAAACTATATACATATGTTCCTTGAAAATCAGTAAACTGAATTCTTACGTTCTTCATTCATTATGTGTTCCTTACACATCAGAAACTAGTTATGTGTAAAGAATCCTCCGACACAATTTTTCCAGTGTTGTTTCCCCAGCTCAGCCAAAAAAAACCGTAGAATTTCCTAGGCAATTGTGACACCTCACGCTCAAAAATGTTGGGGCCTGCTTGAACATGAAAATTTCGAGGTTGATGTTTGAGGTAAGTTTTGAACATCTTGCACTAAATTTCATACGAAATCCTTTTGCCACATTAAAGTTCAATATTAAAGTATTATACTTCACACACACACACACACACACACACACACACACACACACACAAAAAGCAAAACTTTATTAGCATTTTGATAAGGAGCTAACTACATATGCCTTCCGTCCTTTTTAATTTATTTTTCTCAGACTGACTTGAACAACTCTACACTGTTACACAACTCTTATTCACTTGAAGATTTTCTCGTTAGTTCTCAGAATTTGTATTGTTTCGCAAGGGACAAGTAGTCTGTCAAGCAAGTGTACTGAATAAACTGGAATTGACCGATCCAGAGTCTTTTGATAAACTTCCCTGACCTCGGAAAAATTTTGAGGTCAATTGACAGCCGTGTGTGTATTCAAGTGATTGCCGGTCGGTAATTTCCTCGCAGTGGGTCAGTCAAGACTTACAATTCGAATTTCCCTATATTTTTCGGAAGAGTCACACTCTGTGTGTGCTGTCGACAGCTCGAATTGGGGAACCGCGGCTCCTACCTGAACTTGGAAACACCAACAGCGAACACACTCACAGTAGACAGCTAGTTCACCTGTCTTCAAGTGTATGTGCATGATGATCGTTGAGTATCCTCACCACACGCAGAGAGGCGACTTTGCACTATGTATTCAAGTTCTGTTCAAGTTCATTGCATACATAGGGCAGTCCCTCAGCCAAGACCATCGAGTAGCAATCATCACACAAGGTCTCCTTTGCAAATTCCAGACCTTTTTGCTACACTGTGGGTCTTTAACGTTCAGGTGAGAAGAAATGAGCCTTCCAGCCTCTTTTCCACGCCCCAACTACGATCTGGTCTCCAGGGAGATCCGCTACCGAGACGAATGCCTGAGTATTTTCCAAACCTTGCGCACTACTCTCAAGCTCCACTTCATGGATATGTTCCAGAATGCCCTCAAGGATTGCTCTGCAAAGAAGCTCTGTCCCAAGACTGATTGAATGTCAAACGTGCCCTTGGCGAAGAAGTTGAACAGCCACAGTTCTGAGACCTCTTGTTTTCATGCTCGTGAAGACTTTGTTTTTGAAATATTTTTTTTTCATTATTATTATTATTATTATTATTTTATTATTATTTTATTTTATTTTATTTTATTTTTTATTTTTTATTTTATTATTAAATTTTTTTTTTGCTAGGCATCTGTCACACTCAAGATCAGCAGATCCATTTCGGCAACGCTACGATTTGGTGCAGGACATGTTCAACATGGCCACCAACGCTGAGCTCACGGATGGAAAGTTTGGTCTCCCTGATTTTTCCCTCCATTGAAAATATGTTTTTTTTTCTTGTCTGCATTCCCTGTGTTTGTGTTTTGTTTGTTTCAGACCTGCTTCACGCTTAACTTCTTTACAACATTTCCGACCTTGTTGCTGACACTACTGAAATCAACAAGGAGAGGGTCGTGAAATTACTCAACCAGTTCGATGTTCTCTGCAATCCTAGCAGGTGCGCCGTCGTTTTTCATCATCATCTGTCGCAGTACAACTTCTTGATCGAAGCTTTGAAGCAGTGTAACTACCAAACAATCGAGCCTGTGTTCTGGTACAAGGAGCGCCACAATTACCAGGGACACATCCAGAAGTGGATCAAGGCAGTGGAGTGCATCATGGTTGCGTTCTACCCATCCCAGGCTGCATTTACGCTCAATCTCTCCAGGAACCCGCTTGATCGTCACAGTTCCTGTCCCAACCAGAAAACAGAAAGTTACTGGGCAACCGGACACACGTGCCAACGTGTTTGAAAAACCCACAGAGTGGTCCAAACTAATCTTCTCTGATGATCTTCCCCCTCACAGCAGTGTGTTGGTTGCTTGCATGGGCTCTGGCTCGGAGGTCATCGGCGCCCTCCAGGTCAACATGATCATCACCTGCTTGGACATTGATGATGCTCAAGTTCAAAACGCCAAGGATCGTGTGCGCAAGTTTCTGGAGCCTGCTCCCAGAAAGTTGAAGAAGACCAAGGCTCCCGCTGAAGAAGAGGTCCCTGAGGCAAGGAGGAAGAAAAAGAAGAAGACTTGAACGACACTGACCCCGGGGAGGTCGACGCGACCCTTGCAAAGAAAGGTTACATTGGATTGCACAAGTCAGAAATCCACTCCACCTGCTGCGTGTGCGAAAACACGTTTATGGAGGATGTAGCCAGTGTAATTTGCTAGAAACGCAACAGCACTGTTCACAAAGTGCAATGGATCCGGAAGACAGTCGCTGTGCTAGAAAATGAGCAAGCTGAGGAAGATCAATGCGATTTCTACTGCTGCAGAGAAGAAGACGATTGCAACGTGCAGGATGGCTGGTTCACGAATGGTTCCTTCTGCTCCAAAGCATGCCACGAAGGTTGGCATTACATAATCAACAAAGGCACCCCCGCTCCCCCTTGCTACCAAGTAATGCACTTGGATTCTGGCACTGTTTTTGAAATATATTATATTTTTCGAAATTAATTTTCATTAAATTAATCTTTTTGTTGCATTATTTTAATGTTGCCTGAGCGTTTTCGTACCTCCGGCAGCGGACCGGTTCAAGACTTTCTTTTTCGTTTCCACCGCTACTTAGAGTAGTTGGAGTGTGTTTAATGACATCAGTTCCGGAAAATATATCATGCAAATGACTTACTTCAGCAGAAATTGCAATACTACAATCTTTTTAATGGATAAAAGTGTTTTCATGAAGTTCTTTTCACTTTTACACCGGTTAAAACAGAAAAGTTTACTTAATACATTACAGATATTTTTTTCAACACCTAAATTGCAGTATGTTGGCAGGTAAAAGATCAGAGATACATTACGTGTGCAACTGAAACTCTAGAGCTTGTTATTTTCCACCTCTGAAATTTTAAAGTAGCACTAGTAGCAGTCCCAAACAGCAAGGAGACACTGGCCCGGGAAACGTCCGCAATAATCAATGAATTTTCGCTATTTTAGCAGGACCGGACGGTCAGTTTTCTGGTCAAGGTTAATCCGCTCGGTCCGCGCAGACTTGCGATTTGTTTTCGCGCCATATCTGTTGCTGGATTGAGGGAAGAAGAAGGATGCCCTGCAGTTGGTCTGGGATTTTAGATTTTTGCTGAATGTTTTCACTCTCCAGATGCCCATTATGACTTGCAACTTTCGCCTTTGCAAATTTTTGCAACTGAGTAACTTGAGTACGTGAATTTCCTTTGTTGTGTGTAGATAATATCATACATTCACGCAACAAACATATGTTTGATTGCACGCTGTAAGCAACTAACGAATGACTTGATAGTAACAAAAACGATTGAATGCACATTATAATATTGAGCTGGAAAATCTGTGGTTGAAAGGGAACGGCACTGAAGCGACTCCACAATGCCTCCAAAAAGGCGCCTCACAGAAGCGGAAAAACTCTTGAAGTAAGACCAAGATCTCTCGATCTCTCTCTCTCTCTCTCTCTCTCTCTCTCTCTCTCTCTCTCTCTCTCTCTCTATCTATATATATATCATTTATATTATATATATATATATATATATATATATATATATATATATATATATATATATATCACACACCACACACTCGCTCTCTCTCTCTCTCTCTCTCTCTCTCTCTCTCTCTCTCTCTCTCTCTCCCTCTCCCTCTCTACCTCACTCGCTCTCTCCCTCTCTACCTCACTCGCTCTCTCCCTCACCAACTTTTCTGCTTCGTGTTGGTCTATTTTGATTGTTAAGGTTTGTGCGTGCATATATGTATGTATTATATTGCATGCATGTACGAAGAATGTAAGTGAATGTGTATGTCTGTGTGTGTGTTGTATATATGTGCGTGTTGTGTGTGTGTGTGTGTTTGTGTTTGTGTGCATGTCAAACA
>WBZZ01005268.1:60000-65000 GCA_019918135.1 Paulinella micropora
TGTACAGGCACTGCTTTGGCAGCCGCCGCGCGCATCTGAGTATCTGCACGCAACAAAGCGGGTCTCAAGTCCTTCGTTTTGCTAGTACTTTTGCTCTCCATAAGTTATTCAACATCTCTCCCAACCCTGCTCCCCCTCCCCCACCACCACCACCACCACCACCACCAACACACACACACAAACACACAAACACAAACACACACACACACACACACACACACGCACGCACACACACACACACACACACACAACACAACACAACACAACACAACACAACCCCACCCCACCCCCACCCCACCCCACCCCACACCACACCACACCACACACATACACACGCACACAAGCACACACACACACACGCACACGCCACACTCCCTTCTGTTCCATCTCACTTCAACATGCCTACCTGTCTTCGTGGCTGTGGCTTGCGCAGTGAAAGTACGCGATGATAGCTGTCCTAACAGGAAAAAGAAGTGCAGCTGTGGACTTGCGGACTTTAATCATTTGATAACACAAAATGACGACATACCGATGCTGTGGACGCTTCCAATCACACTGTATTTGCGGCGAGTCAAACTACACATGTGTCTTCGTCCAAATAAGGCCATTTTTGGTTTCGATTTTTTCTGCTCAGCTGCAGGTTCTCGATCTGCGCACGCCACACAGTACTCAAGATGTACAAGTTTTGTTTACAAACTTGTTGACAACTTCTCCTCACAAGACCGACTCGCTTCTTCAGATATCCAACTCTTTCTTTTTCCGCATACAGTTTACTGTAGCAAGGACTGTTGCAAGATCTTTTGCCATGATTCATCCAGTATGGATGGTCCTTTTCAGTTGAAGTAGTAGTAGTAGTAGCAGCAGCAGCAGCAGCAGTAGTAGTAGTAGTAGTAGTAGTAGTAGTAGTAGTAGTAGTCGTAGTAGTAGCAGTAGTAGTAGTAGTAGTAGTAGTAGTAGTAGTAGTAGTAGTAGTAGTAGTAGTAGTAGTGGTAGTAGCAAATGTTAAGTAGTAGCAGTAGTAGTAGTAGTAGTAGTAGTAGTAGTAGTAGTAGTAGTAGTAGTAGTAGTAGTAGTCGTATTAGTAGGTGTAGTAGTAGTAGTAGAAGTAGGTCACCATCTAGTTAAATCAATAGCTCTTGAGCTAACGATTTGTATGGATGACCAGAAGTTAAATTTAACTTAATTGAATCGAAGGCCAAGGCCTAGTAGTAGTAGTAGTAGTAGTAGTAGTAGTAGTAGTAGTAGTAGTAGTAGTAGCAGTAGTAGTAGTAGTAGTAGTAGTGGTAGTAGTAGTGGCAGTAGTAGTAGAAGTAGTAGTAGTAGTAGTAGTAGTAGTAGTAGTAGTAGTAGTAGTAGTAGTAGTAGTAGTAGTAGTTCGGGTCAAAACATAAACTTCACGCGGTTATGATGGCAAACTCTGCATTTTCTCGAGTTATTTTTATCGTTTTTCCCGTTGGCTGAATGAGAAAAACCGGTTACCTCTACTAGCCTAGTAGTAGTAGTAGTAGTAGTATAGTAGTAGTAGTAGTAGTAGTAGTAGTAGCAGTAGTAGTAGTAGTAGTAGTAGTAGTAGTAGTAGTAGTAGTAGTAGTAGTAGTGGAAGTAGTGGTGGTGGTAGTAGTAGTGGTGGTAGTAGTAGTAGTAGTAGTAGTAGTAGTAGTAGTAGTAGTAGTAGTAGTAGTAGTAGTAGTAGTAGTAGTAGTAGTAGTAGTAGTAGTAGTAGTAGTAGTCTTCAACCGTTTGTCCAAATGTCTCGCTATGTGAACAGCCTTCTCCCCACCCATATCCTCCTCCAACTCTACTATGCACATGTATACCCCCTACTTATGTATGGTATCTCTAGATGGGAATCTGATGAATACAACACCATTATACATCCACTTATCATCATCCAAAAACGCAAAGTCCGTCTGATCTGCCTCAAATCATGGAGTATACCCCCTACTTATGTATGGTATCTCTAGATGGGAATCTGATGAATACAACACCATTATACATCCACTTATCATCATCCAAAAACGCGAAGTCCGTCTGATCTGCCTCAAATCATAGAGAACACCTACCAAACCACTTTTTGCCAAACTACGCCTACTCAACATATAGCGTATGCATGGATGCACACTCCCTTATTTACCCAGCCTGCAAGGCTTTTCTCCCCCTCCATTACAACAACATCCGACCAATCACAGCTGTTCATAACTACAACAATAGGCGATCATCAAGGAAACATATGTACAACGACTCTAAGACTGGTCAGTACAGCAGAGCCGCACAAGCACAATTGGATAAGCTACCAGGACATCTGAGAGATATCTCTTACAAAGCTGAATTCAAAACTGAACTCAAGGCGTATCTCTTACAGCTGCAGCAATCATGACACTGCCTACGGGCCTAAAGAGGGCGTTGGACACATCATCAGATGACACCTGTGACAAGTTCAGCGTTTCACATGCTAAGCCGGAGAATGGTTAGCCAAACCCCCTTAGGGAGTCACCTCGTGTCTTCCAGCTTTTGTGAGCGCCACCGTTATATATACAACTGTCTTCCAGCTTTTGTGAGCGCCACCGTTATATATACAACTGACTAGGACTTTAATACCCTCAACGTATATACATATATTATATATACATATATATATATATATATATATATATATATATATATATATATATATATATATATATGTGTATATATATATATATATTTATATATACATATGTATTTATACATATATATTTATACATATCTACATATATAATTATTTTTTCTATTAACCCCATATATATGTATATGTAATATATGTAATATGTATTACCTTTATGTTATTCCATTTTTACTTTTATTTTCTTTATTTTTATTTTATTCTATCCTATTTTATTTTTAATACTCAATCTATTTTTATTTTATTTTATTTAATATTTTTAATATTTTTAATCATTTAATTTTCATTGCTATTTATAATTTGAGAAGTAGGTCACCATCTAGTTAAATCAATAGCTCTTGAGCTAACGATTTGTATGGATGACCAGAAGTTAAGTTAAATTAACTTCACTAAATCGAAGGCCTAGGCCTTGTAGTAGTAGTAGTCGTAGTTTGAGAAGTAGGTCACCATCCAGTTAAATCAATAGCTCTTGAGCTAACGATTTGTATGGATGACCAGAAAGAAGTTAAGTTTAACTTCATTAAATCGAAGGCCTAGGCCTAGCACCATCTATTCAAATCAATAGCTCTTGAGCTAACGATTTGTATAGTATGGATGACCAGAAGTTAAATTTCACTTCATAAAATACTAACTATTTGTATGGATGACCTGAAGTTGAATTTCACTTCATTAAACCGAAGGCCTAGGCCTAGTTTTGTTCTTGGTGTGGTTTTGGTACAAAAGTTGCTGGTTTGGTTTTGGTGTGATACAGGAGAAATATCCATCCGTTAGGAATGAAACGGCACCTTAAGACAAAAAAACTCTTCCACCTGTTTTTGTGACTCCAAAAGCGCAAGCAGTCTGCAAGAGTACTTGCAAGCAATATAGAATCTGGCTGGACAGTGTAAACGCTGTGCCGTCCTTTTTTTTTTATCAGAAAAACTGATGGAGCGGCTGCCATAACGAAACAGAAACGTGTCTCTGCTTTTCCTCCTTTTAATTACTTATAATAACTGGATGGATATTTGTTTGAGTACTTGTCTGTCTGTTTGTTTGTTTGTTTTTCCTTTCCTTTACTTGATTAACTAATCAGTAAAAGGTTGTTTGTTTGTTTGTTTGTATGTTTGTTTAGACTTTGTTTGTTTGTTACTTCTGAGTTTGTTTTGTTTTGTGTGTTGTTTGTTTGTTTGTTGTTTGTTTGTTGTTTGTTTGTTGTTCGTTTGTTCGTTTGTTTTGTTTGTTAGACTGACGGACAGGTGGACAGCTAGCTGACGGATAGCTGGCTGGCCACGTCGCTCTTGCTGTCTGTGCTCTCGTAGGCTTGTACAGGCTTGTCGGGCTCTGGCGCTGCATTTGGTCGCCGGGTTTGCTCTGCTCAGCATGCGTGTCGCCTCCCTGCCGCCCGTCTCCCCCTCCTCCGCTCCCGCGCCGCCCTCCCCGCGCCCTCCGTGGCCCATCTCTCGCTGCTGGCGTGGACCCCGCCATGCTCCGTGCTGCCCCTGCTCCAGGAAGCAAGCCACTGGCCTGCTCCTGCTGCTTCTGGTCACCTTCGCTGTTGTTGTTGTTGTTGTTGTTGTTGTTGTTGTTGTTGTTGTTGTTGTTGTTTTGTTGTTGTTGTTGTTACTGTGTTTCCCCCCTGGCTGGCGATATGCGCGGTGGTGTGTGTGTGTGTGTGTGTGTGTGTGTGTGTGTGTGTGTTTGTGTGTGTGTTTGCGTAGGTGGTGTTGCTGATAGTTGACGCCTGCTCCACGCACTTGATCAAGCAGTCCGTGGACGCCTTCTTGCAGTGGTCTCTCCCCGCGCACAGAACTCGCCTCCCCATTCGACCACACATACCAACACCGACACCACCAGCCACACACCACTACTATGACTATGACTACCACTACTACCACAAACCATGCATCCGTGTGCATTCAAAAGATACATACATGTGCTTGATCATAAAGGTTCAGGTTTACACGTTCGTAAATTACAGCAAGACATGCATGCGTGCATACATGAATGCATACTTATACTTACTTACGTAATATTATATAGCTACTACTACTACTACTGCTACTACTACTACTACTACTACTACCACTACTACTACTACTACTACTACTACTACTGCTGCTGCTGCTGCTACTGCTATGCTGCTGCTGCTGCTACTGCTACTACTACTACTACTACTACTACTACTACTACTACTAACTACTACTATTATTCCTACTCTTACTACTACTACTACTACTACTACTACTACTACTACTACTACTACTACTACTACTACTGCTGCTGCTGCTGCTGCTACTACTACTACTACTACTACAGCTCGGTTGTTGTTGTTATCAAAGCTGGTGGTTGGTGGTTGTGT
>WBZZ01005268.1:70000-92500 GCA_019918135.1 Paulinella micropora
AAGTTACTGTTATTAGTAACTTACTTGACTAATTAATGCAGTCAATTTTAGTACTTGTTCTGGTACTGGTGGCACCACCGCTTGCAACACAACGTTACGGGTGATCATTTCCTTTCAGTTTTACCCATATCCGTTGGATGCCACCTGTTATTTACGTCACAAATTTACCATTAGTAATTACTTTTATAAGTGGGAAAGTATTTTATTCGTATAGTCGGATGACTGCCGCGTAGTTCTAGTTAATAAATGTAACATACGTAACTGACTTTATTGACCTCCAGAATCAAGTTTGACAATAATCATTGAGTAACAGTGACAGTTACGACTGCGCATTTTTATTCACTTTTCGTTACTGCCTCTGAGTTGTCAGCCCGGTTCTGCTATGAAGTCTACTTGTGGATTAAAGTGTCCATTTAGCATCGCGTCTTCTAACGGAGTCTTCCAGCAAACCGGAGTGTATTAAGGCACTAGTTATGTCAGTGAGTGACCGGGTAATTGGTTATGAGCCCCTGGGAAAGCGATTTTCGGCACCATGCAAGTAGCATGAGACAGTTGATGTCCCACAGCAGTGTCAAGTTTAGCGGAAACAATAAAGATTTGCAAACTTGAGTTGTTATTACCAGATAGAGGAGCATGCGTATGGTATTAACATAAATCTCGGAGTCGGGATATGTTCCATGATGCGTTCAAAGAACACAAAGCAGCGAAAGCAAAGTATGGTTACGATAGAGATCGCATGAAAAAGGCAGAAGAGATGGAAGAACCGAGAGAACCGCATGAGATTGACACGCCTGAGGGAACTGACGATGAAGACGACTCATCACAACAGAGACCGAAAGGCAGCAAAACACAATAACATAAGACAGAGAAGCCAACCAACTGGAAAGATCTCACAAAAGACGAGAAGAAAGGATGGGAAGACAAAGCAAGAAGAAGAAAGAAGAGATCAATGACCAGAACACAAAAGGACGTCTACCTGTTGAGGAAGAAGCACTACAGACAAGAAAGGCAGTACCTGCAGCGTTGTAGAATGTTCCAACTTCTCGTTACCACGGCATTTCGGAAGCGGAAGTCATTCAATTGCCCGTTTGAGAAAGTAGGCATGGTCAAAGACAAATACGGTAATCTCAGTGGCGCGGCGAGATATGTAAAGGAGAAGGCATTTCAGGAGATGAGACCAAGAGCGACAGAAGACATGGACGAATATCTTACACAACATTTACTGCAAAAGAACTGGTTAGAGACACTGAGCGGGAAACTTTAAGATTTCGAACCAGATGAGGCAGTGAATGGACTGTTAGAGAAGTTAGAGGCAAATGATGCATTTGGGCAGAACTACCTCAACGAGCATTATAGGTTAGCAGCAGCAAGCAGACCATCACATGACGACATTGTAGAGTCAGCGAGGGAGATATATGTGCTGTGGGCAGCTAAGCAGAAGAAGCTCAGCAGAGAGCGTAGGAGGGACAGAGAGAGAAAGGGAGAGGGCGAACCTACTGCTAGGAGAAGGAGAGGGAGAAGAGAGGAAGAAAGAGAGACAGAAACAAGAGATGGACAAAGAACGGGAAGGGGAAGAAGGGCGACAGTAATGGGGGGTGAACGCTCAGGACAGGAATGGTGGTTGACAGCCGTATGCTACAACTGCAATAAAATTGGGCATACCAAGCGTTCTTGCCCCAAACTCAAGTCTAACCCCAAACGAACCGGCCATAAATCCACTCACTCTGACTCCTCTAAGGGGAAGGAACGAGACAAGAGGGTAAGTTTCGGAAAAAAGGGTCAAGGGGAGTTACCCTAATGAGAGGAGAGGTAGTAGAAGAGGTTGAGGAAGGAGAAGGAAACAAGTCTGAGGGGGAAGACAGTTCAGAAGAAGAAGAGTATGGGCTTGTCCTCATGGAAAGTGGCGAGGAAGCGATGGAGGGAAACACAGGAGGTGGGGATCACATACTTGCTCGTGACGCTGAGCAAGAGGGTGAGGAGAATAGTGAACCTCAAAGGGAGCAAAGTGATAACGAACCCCTAGAACAACCCACAAGAGCCCGTGGTGGTGGTGGGGGGGGGGGGGGGGGGGAACTGTCGAGTGCTCCTATGGCTCGAAACACACTCCGTGACAGACCCCACAACCCTCCACAACGCACTCTCACTAGTGAACACCGCCTCGACACCTCGACAACAACACCTCCTACCCTCACAACCCCACCTGACACGCAATGCGTGCAACCTCCACCATCGCTAGCACAGCCCTTGCAACCAGATGAAAAACAGAAACGGAAAGCAAAACCGAAACCGACATCCCCTCAGAACTTACAAGAGAGAAAGAAAGAAAGTCCACAACCCACTACCTCTACCCCAAAGAGCAACACCACAGGCCCAAAGACCATTCGTTGTCAGGGATTGAACTGGAAAGGAGAACAGTGCGGAGTGAAATGTGGACAGGGAGGGAGTTGGGGAAGGCAGGTGAGGAAGCTAAAAGGCTTGACTATGCCCAGTTTTGTGGCTATCATGCACGTGACCAAGATCCAAACTTCCCGTCTATTGACTTAGCACAAACCCCATCACGTCGCCCACGCCCTTCTCGTGATTTTCCATCTGAGAGTGAAATGAGAAAGATACTGAGAGAGAGGGAGGGAAAGGGGCGAGTGCACAGCAATCCTCGCAAAAAGATTTAGCAAAACCCGGGGGGAAAAGACTTGCTAAGTCCCGCAATTAACGGGGCGAAAGGCTCGCAAAGTCCCGAAAAACCGGGTAAGGAGGCAGTTAAAACGAATCCACGGAAAACTGCTGTTTTGCCAGGAAAGGAGGCTGGGACCGGACGGGCCAAGGCTGACACGACGACAGTTCACACTGTCAATGTTGAGCATGCAGGAAGGACGAACGAGAGGAAGGCGTGGCCACCATCTCGACAATTACAAGTTCCGTCCCCGTTACATATATATAGAGAAGGCGAGAGTCCACAGTCACAGACACAACCAGCACAGACCACACACACTACCAACCCTCCAATACCTGAAAGGTGCAATACACACACCACACCAGAGGGGAAGAGCAGTAAAACGAACATGCAACACGGAAAGGTGATAGCATTTGAAGACTTCAAGAGAATCAGTGAAGAACTGAACAATCTGTGTGTGATGGACGACGAGACAGGTGATGTCGTAAGAGTGACGAAGAAGGATGGAGAGAGAGTAGCAGAGGGAGATGGATTGTTGACATATGTGTTTTGGGCAGTAAACGAAGTGTTTCTAAAACACGCAGCAGGCACGTCGCCTTTAATCACTAGAGAGACTGTGATAGAAAATAGAGTAGCCAAGAGCACAAAGAGCACACAAGCTAAGGAGAGAGCTAAGTGGGAGTGTGAGTTCAGACACAGTGAGGGACATGCAAGACCTGAAAAGACAGAAATAGCTCGACTGCTATACGCACTGTCGAAGGGAGCAGAAACGATAACAGTGAGAGACAGACTGTGTTATGACCCAGATGGCAAGCAAAACGAGTTCTTCTCGGAACTCCTGGCCATCATCGACTACGGGATCTTAGACATGGCCAAAAACCACAACAATCAGTTCGCCCTATTCATAGTGCGCGCGGTCTATGCCCCATCTGATGAAGATTTGGAACGAAGTAGAGGAGAGAGGGGATACTTTGAGCGCATATTTGCGCAAATTACATCAGGAGATGCCCCGAGGTTCTTTAACCTAGAACAAGCAGCTCAGAAAAAGAAGGAGTTCGACAAGAAGAGAAGGGAGATTGATGGACCAGGTCACTCTGACTCTGAGGAGGCAGATGAATACGACCCAGACAATCTAAAAGACTCTAGAGGCTCAGACGAGATCAGGGCATGCAACCCCATAAGTTACAGAGCGTATTGTAAGCACGCGAAGAACTAGGTTGGTTGTACGAGGAGAGGTTTGAAAAGGGAAGGAAAGAGAAGCTCGAAAAGCAGGAAAAAGAGAAAGAGAAAGAGAAGGAGAAAGACCACAGCCTCATGGTAGACGACAGCAAGAGGGTAGGTCGAAAGGAAAAGATGAATCCTGATAGTATTAGTGCAGGATAGTGGATCATCACGAGACATAGCCTGCACCCCACACATTTTGCGCAACATCCGAGAGATTGAGCCCGTTGGATAGTCATCGGAAAAGGAGAGAGTGTAGTGAAGGACATGGGGGAAGCACGATTAACCAGAATCGACGGATCGGGGAAACCAGTTTTGGTGATTCAGAAGAAGGATATGTTGTTAGACCCACGGGTGCCGGTCAACATCACGTCGACGGGGACCATGGATCACAACCATCACCGGTCAATCATCCATCAGAACGGACAGTTACTCATCCTGAAGCACCCCATAAAGATCAAAGAGAGTGACGTGATAGTCAGGGGGAGAATGACACCCGGTATGCTTTATCGCTGGGATAACGAACACGACAAGCCCCTTAATATCAACGAGCGTTACGACCCCAAAGTGAGAGAGAGAAAGAAGAAGACGGGGTAAGCGGGGCGGGAAGCCCCAAAGAGAGAGAAAAAGAGAGCGAAGAAGCGAGAGTAAGTGAGAACAAGGAAGCTAGAGGCAGCGTTTTGTATTGCATGTATCCCGAGAAAGGCAAAGAGGGTAAACCGATTGACATTTATCTCATTCATCAGTGCAGCGGTCATAAGGCATTTCCGAAGACCTATGCATTAGGCAAGGCAATGGGAAGGAAAGTGACAGAAAACGAAGATAGAGTTAGATGTTGCGAAGCCTGTATGATGGGGAAAGCCAAAGTATTGCCCCGATTTAAGGTCAAATGGATAAGGAGAGCCGGTTACCCTAGTGAGATTTTGCATGTAGATACTTCCGAACCTTGGGCAGTCATGTCATTTCACGGAAAGTACTATAAGTTTTGCGTCACAGACGATTACTCGGAGTATATCAAGGATTTTTACTTAAGTTATAAGAATGAGTTCGTAGAGTGTCTAAAGCAAGCAGTAGCATGGTTTGAGAGGCAAACTGGTAGGGAAGTCAGACAGATCACTTGTGACAACGAGTTCGATGTACCGACTGAGGTGATTGAATGGTGGAAACCCCTTCACTTTATTTGGAAGACGAGTGCCCCAGGTGATAAGGACGGCAATCCTATAGGCTAAGCCGAGAAGGTCAATGACATCACGGCCGGACCAGCCCGAGCTATGCGGTATGAGGCTAATCTACCCCCACAATTTTGGGCCGAAATGGAACACACATCCACAACCTTGCATAATATACTACCAGCCACGACAGGACCTAGAAAAGGCGCTTTGCCATTTGAGCAATGTCTTGGCTACAAACCCGCTATTAATTCCGACAACTAAAGCCTAAAGGATGTTTAGGAGTTATGTATATAGGAAAGCAGGTTGGAAAAGGGAACTACAGGGAAACGAGTAATGTTACTTGGGTACGATGTATTCAAAGAACTTTACTGAGTATGGGATAGCCGCAAGGTCATAACTAACGTGCGCAATGTGCGCTTTGACCCCAACGTCGGTAAGAGCGCTCACCGACCCAGCATCTTTGTTTTGTGCATGGGTCAAGAGCCGTCGAGCCGAGGTTTGATTGCCGACTGCCGCGCGAGGCCGGCAGCAAGGCTATCCCCAACTTAAATTTTTCTGAACTTTTGCTACCCTCTACGGGAAGCGCTTGCAAATTTTTGAACGTATACATGTTACTACATAACTGATCCTCACCCCCATTTTCCATATTTACACACTAGTATAGCCTATGACATTACAATAGCATAACGGTTAGAATAATTTCTGACAGCAGTTAC
The DNA here is from genome assembly GCA_019918135.1 of Paulinella micropora. Classification (NCBI taxonomy): domain Eukaryota; phylum Cercozoa; class Imbricatea; order Euglyphida; family Paulinellidae; genus Paulinella; species Paulinella micropora. The sequence continues at coordinate 75,781 of WBZZ01005268.1, forward strand.
GCGGAAAACAGACAGTTACGTCCTTATTATATGATGATAGGACTGATAAACCTATTAATTATGATTGAGCTAATTAATGAAATTGGGATTGTCAGCCAGTCACCTGTTTTGGTTTTGCCGCTCTTATTTTAGGCGGCAAACACTTTACTCAGTAAATATCTCACAATCTGTTCAACTGCGAACTAACAAAGTGTCCCGGTCTTCAACCCGGCCTCTGTCAACTAACTACCGGAATTATTAACTACATTGGGTTATGAGTGCTTCTGCGACCAAAGATCGACTGTGATCCTGCAAGGCAAGGCGCCTGCGTTCATCGATGGTGTTAAGGGGAGAAGCTGGGACGACTGGTTTACGCAGGTAAGGGCGGATTTGTCATCGATCGAGTGCTGGGAATATGTCGCGCCTCTGGCTGAAGTTCTGCGCTGGCGGTCCGAGATTGAAGCTGAGCCTGCGGCGGCAGCACAGGATGCGGCTTACGGGGACCGGAAGGAGAACAAGAGAGATGCCAAGGTGAAGGAGGCAAAGGCTCCTGCGGAAGCGAAAGCTGGACCGGGAGCTGGACCGGGAGCCGGAGATGGTATTAATTTGACCATGCCACAGCGGCGTAAGATCTTGGCCAGAAGGGCGCAGATCTTTATGTGGTTGTACAAGGCGCTCGAGTACGGATCGCCGGCGGAAAGGATGGTTCGACACTTGGTCAGGGAGCCCACGCTGCGACCGGAGGAGATCATTAGTATCCTACGTCAACGCTACCAAGGGAACTCGGCCCACCAGAAGCTGAAGAGGAACAGCATAGTGAGCAACTGGCAATTTAATGCTAAAGACGACATGATGGCACAGCTGAGGGACTTCATGACTCATTGCGAGTTCCTGGAGGATCATGGTGAACCAGTCAGCGTCACACTGCAGATGCAGTTCGTGAAGACCGCCCTAGCAAAGTGCGCAGAGAAGCATTTGTGGAAGCCGTTCTTGGATGCGCAAGTTATCAATCCATCGCTGGAATGGGACTTCGAAGCGGCCTTCGAAAGGAGAGTCATCGCTAATGAAGCACAGAAGATGGCTACCAAAGAGGAGGCTACGATGTGGGCGAACGGGCAAGCGAAGGATGGCAGGAACGACAAAGGGGACAAGGGCGGCAAGAGCGAAAGGCCAAATTTGAATGCTACAATTGCTCGAAAAGCCACAAGTACTTCAGGTGTATGGAAAAGTGCCGAATACCTGGACACGAGTAGGCAAGTCGTGCAACGCTCAAGGATAGGTACCGTAATAAAATTCCTAAGGAAGGAAAAACCGAAGAAAGATGCCGCAACAAATGGAGGGAGAGACCAAGGACGAAAAGGTTCTGGTGCCCCGAAGAACGCCCCCGCCGCGGCCGTGTCTTGTATGGCGTTCGATCTACAACGTCAGAGAAGAGCAACGATGGCTGATCCTGTTCCAAGATATGCTTTGGGTGAAGAAGAGTACCTAGCCCCGGCGGCGGATGGTTCGGGTCTGCGGGTGGTATCTAAGAAGGGGGAGAAGTCGGTTGGGAATGCGTTTATAGGACACGCCGTTTCTCTGTCTACATGGGACCGCCACACGAGGAAAGGGAAGGTGACCTGAGGAATGGGAGGATCAACATCGCCGACTTTCGAAAGGTCTTTAAAAACGCAAGCGGGGCGGAGCTACACTTCTGGGCGTGGTATTACAACATCCGGATCACACCGGATGATTGAGAGCACTGGGCTGTGGGACTGGAGGCCAACGAACCCTGCGACAAGGAGACAGTGATGCCACCGGAATGTGAGGCATGCAGCACGACTCAAGTGAACAAGAAGCGCTGGTGCTCTAGGTGCAAGACCGTGGTGTACTGCAACACGAACTGCCAGCGGCTGGACTGGAGGGCGCACAAGGACTTCTGCAACTACACACAGAATGAGGGGAAGGAAGCGTGGGAAAAGGTGGTCGGACAGCTGGAGCCGAGAGGAATGGGACCTCATGGATGAGAATGAAAGCGGACTTGGCTTACAGAAGACTGCTACGCTACTGTCACTTCAAGCCCAAAGAGGACGAGCAAGCTCGGGCTTTTCAGCCTAGGTACAACGACATTCTGCTTATCATTGGTGCGCCTGAAGGGGCGAAGGAGTATGTTGCGATGAGCTGGGATTCGTTACAAGATGCGAAGAAGCACGCGGCTACTGAACCGGAACGCACCCTGTTACGTGGGAAAGAGCGTTTCTTTCCGTGGTCATACCAACAGTCAGCACTGGAGGAAGAGAAAAAAGATGCACTGGCGAGGTACCGGCAAGCAAGAAGTACGTCGACTGCAGGCCAAGGTGTGGGTGTGAGCGGCAGTGATACATCTACAGGCGTGTTGGTCCGTGGGACGACATGAATACAATATTCACCTTAGAACGATCGCTGGGGGAAGACCCTGTGCCCCGGGATGATGGCAGAGAGGATGAGGTGGTAGAAGAGAAGAAGCCATCTAACACGCCGCCTGGTCAGACTGATGCAGAAGGTGTTGATGTGTCGCAGACGATGCAAGTGGATGACGGAGAAGGGCTACCTGACAATGGGGGAGACTCATCTACGGCTAATGAAGAAGATGTGGGGCCTACACCTCATATGGCATCAGGAGAGGATGTCGTTGGTAAGCAGGACCTGTATGAAGTCTACTTGGACTGTGGGTCATCACAGCACATGGTTCCAGTGAAAGACGCGCTAAGCAAGGTTGAGGACGAGGGACGGATGGCGGTAAGGGGGATCTCCGGACTCATCAAGACTGTGGCGGTGGGAAGCACATCGTTTATGGGGGTGAGTGGTGAGGGGGAGCATCAAGAGGTGGAAATGGGGGAAACCTATGTCCTGCCGACCCTGGACCGTACGTTATTCTCATCTGGTCGTCTACAATGAATGGGCTACGCGATCGTCATGCAAGATGACGAATTCTTCGCAACGAAGAAGAGGATTGTGGTGGCCATGCGAAAAGATTTTGACGGGGAGCTTCGATGCTGATACTTGTCAATACCGATTTAACACGGCGAACCCACCTGGATGGAGGAAGGAGAAGAAGGAATGCTCGCCTTTTCCTCAATCCAGCACCGCATTCTGGTCTACGAGCATGAGGCGAACGACTACGGTTGACATGAGGGAGATGAATGGAGTGTTTCACTTCGGGGAGACGATGGCTCGTCAAATTTTGCAGCAAAACGGGCTGACTGCAAAGGGAAAGGCGCCTACTCTACGATGTGATTGCTCAGCCTGCTCTACTACTAAAATTACTAAGCACTCTTCGTTCGAGGGGGCGTCGCTAACGCTGTGTGCAAAGACTGGGGAAGATTGGAGTGCAGACGGCACTAGTCGCATACAGTTTCCGTTGTATGGAAACACACCGTACTGTATGCTGTTTGTCGAGAACGTATCTGGCTACCTGAAGGGGTATTGGAACCCAACAAGGGAGTCTGACATTGCTGTCAGACAGCTGGAAGAAGTAAGGGTGTGGTCAAAGACTCAAACGGGGAATGACATGAAACAGTTCCGGACAGACAAGGAATGGGTTTCGAAGGCGGTGAAAATTTTCCTGAAGCGCGAGGGGATTGAACGTCGGTTACCCGTCCGTGCGGACCCCAACAAAGATGCGTATGCAGAGGCGGGTATTCACATTGTTTTCTCACTGGCAGCTACGTTGCACACTGCGAGGAGTGTGTCTGTCTACTTCTTGCCTCTGGCTGTCGACTATGCTATCTTTCTCATCAATATGCAAGCAAGAGCAGGGGCAAAGACGACGAGGCAGGAAAGGTTCTACAAGAGGCCAGCTCCATTCTCTATTCTGAAACCGTTTGGGTGCCTCTGCGTGTACTACAAGGGTGGCAAGAAAGGGCAAGAGAAGAGAGTGCCAGGAGTCTTCATGGGGGTGAGCACGGAAGATTCGGCCTACAAGGTATGGAGCTACTACGAGGGCAAGGTGGTTACGACGGCAGACATGGTCGTCCGAGATCCTACTGTGCATGGTTGGCCTACTCTCTACCCACGAGGAAAGATGGCAGCAAGTTCGTCGTTGCAACACCACTTCCAGACAGCCACCACCGTTCGAGAAAAAGAGGACGAAAATGCCAAAAAACCCGGTGCATTTTTCACGCCAAGTAAGCAAAGAGTGCTTGACAAATTACTTGACGTGGTCACTGGTGAAGTAAAAATGACGCCTGGGAAGTGGACGACGTAGTGGAAGACGTAGCGGACGATCCGGAAAAGGTTTCTGCACGTGATGGTCTCCCAACTGACGAAAGTGGTGTCATAAACCTGGTGGTCGTTGGAGACGAGGAGTCGAGTGGTGGTCGTGTGGCAAGGGTGGGAGTTGGTGCTCCGACTGGGAATGTAAGGGGGCAGCTGCTGATGCACCTTTTTCTCGCTCGACGGGTCTGCAGGGTCAGGGACGTGGTGAGCAGAAGAGAGATGCAAGGGGGTTCCAGTTGCTTGGACGGGCAACACCATAGATGTGTCGAACATCGTCGATGGTGTGAGAAGCAGACGGGAAACTAAACCGATCAACTTTCGCTCTGGAGCGTACCTTGTCACTGTGCCGGTTCCTCATCGTGTGGCTACTGCCTCGGGGAAGTTCAACGAGTCGAGGTTCAAAGACATAGATAAGCACCTGAAGCTGGGTGCTATCGTGGAACGTCATGTCTCCGAGAAATCTCCGGGTCAGCCTTTGGTTCCGACAAGGTTCGTAGACTTTGAGAAGAGGGAGACGGTAGACGGACCGGTTGTCGACACGAAATCGAGGATTGCAGGGATTGGGTTCCGTCAGCCGGCTTGGCAGTACGATAGATTAGATCTACCGACGTGCAGAGTTGAGCTTGTCTGGTCTACGTGTGCCCTGGCTGTCTTGCAAGACCTGGACATATTTGGCATGGATGAGGAGAGTGCGTTTCCACAGGTGAAGCTGCATGTGCCGGTGTGGCTGCAACCTCCGGCTGGTGTGGGAGGCTCTTGGGGGGTTAATGGTTTGAAGCCCTCTGGCCATATCCATTGGAACGACAGGGTTGTTCCAACTCAGAAGAAAATGGGCTTCGAGCAGAGAATTTTGGAGCCGGTCATGTTTGGGAGGATTGATCCAGAGACCAACAAGACTGAGGTGCTAACGTATCATGTAGATGATAACATACATGCTGCAGCGTCGAAGGCCAGTCGGGAGTTGTATGTGAAGAAGCTCAATGAGGAGTGGGGGAACGTTAAGGACTTGGGGCCGGTTAAGGAGTTTCTCTCTTTTGAGTTCGAGGTCAACAGGAAGGGTGTACACCATAACCATCTTTCAGCGTACGTACACGGAAACGTTGATGGCGAGGTTTAAGCGAGCGATGGGAGACCGTGGATGCCAGCTAAAACGCCATGGTTACCAGAGGGGTCGAAGATGGTGCCGGCTTTGGTGGAGTACTCTCCGCAGGAGATTGTCGGAAGCTACATCTACTTGAAAGCTAGTTGCCCGGAGTCTGTGCTTCCGCTGAGTTACCTGGCTGAGTATCAATCCGACAAGCAGAAGTTCGACTATCGAGCGGCAGAGCAGCTTTTGCGATACTTCCTGTTTGTTAAGAACAGGGGTGTGGTGTTCTCTTCGACGGGCGACCGGACGCCGGAGGCGGATTCGGATTCGTCGTTGGGGAACGGAAGCCGCATGTATTCGCGAACGGGGGGAGTGGTGTTTCTCGCTGGTGGGCCGGTGATGGTGAGGGCTTCAAATCAGAAGCATTTGGCCACCGGAACACAGGAAAGTGAGACTTATGCAGCCTCGGAGGTATTGCACGATCTGGAAACGGTACGTAAGGTGATTAAGGCTTTGCCTTGGTCGGATGAGAATCCCTTGAAAGCGGAGTTGATGGCAGCGCCCATTCTCAATGTCGATAACCAGGCCACGGTTTGTAGCGCACCAAACTCGGTGTTTGGCAAAAAGCTGCGTCATATCGCGCTGAGGCATTACCAGGGGAGGTAGTGATGCACTGGGTCCCGTCGCCGGACAATCGTGCAGATGTTTTGTCAAAGAAAATTGCAAGCCCGTCCTTATTCAAGGGGGCAGATCGGTTGTCTGGACATCAGCCGAAGTAAGCAATTGAACAGGTGTTGTTGTTGTTGCTCATTATAGGTATCCTATCACTTTGATGATGAGTACAGACTCTAGTTAAGACATTTACTGCATTATGACTTTATCAGTAACTACCTCTGAAATTAGGGGGAGCATTACAATAGCATAACGGTTAGAATAATTTCTGACAGCACTTACGCGAAAAACAGACAGTTACGTCCTTATTATATGATGATAGGACTGATAAACCTATTAATTATGATTGAGCTAATTAATGAAATTGGCATTGTCAGCCAGTCACCTGTTTTGGTTTTGCCGCTCTTATTTTAGGAGGCAAACACTTCACTCAAATAACTCACAATCTGTTCAACTGCGAACTAACAAAGTGTCCCGGTCTTCAACCCGGCCTCTGTTAACTAGCTACCGGAATTATTAACTACATTGTATGACTTGCGACTAAGGGGGAGCGTTGTAATGTATTATCAATACCCGTTACTCCACCTAGTCAATTTACTGGTAATTTGGATTGTCTTAGTCATAGGCAAATTCATAGGCAGGACAGTTATTAATACCTTTATTACTGGCAAAGACACTTCTAGAGTATTCGCGAATCATAGTCTGGAATGCCTAGAATCAAATGAGTATTACCAGATGATTCTGTTATGGTCATCACATTTTGTGTGATTCAAAGTTATTAAAAGTCTTTTCTTTGGTTATTCTTTAGGTGACCCTTAGCGGGGCCCGTAGTAGCTTCCCTCAGTCAGTAGCAAACTCTGCATTTGAGTGATAGATCACTTTGGGACCGGCCGTATAAGAGTAACGGTGTCGTTAGTGCCATTACTATTCAGTACTATCAATAACTACTTATATCCAGCCAGTCATATTACTATGCGCTCTTTGTTGGTTTTGCGCGTTATTAATTTATAAAGCGGAGGCTTTGTTACTGCAGATCGTCCCGGCCGCGGTTAGTAGTGAGCACCGTTCCGGATCTTTATATTATTTCCAAGAATCGTTATTTATTAACAGGGGTTTACCAGACCACGAGTGACCGTGCTCACCCCTTTGCCACAAGAACGAGTAACAGGGTTTTGTTAGAGAGAAAGGGTAAGGGTAAGGTAAAGGGCAAGGTGAGTGTGTGTTCTCCAGTGCATGTGAGCTGTGCTCACTTCGAAGGTTCTGAGCGGGAAGTCTGTGGTGCGGAATTGGTTTTGGTTGTGTGGTAACGGATGTAGTTATGTTAGAGTGGAAGGTTAAGTAGCACGGCCAGTGATAGAAAAATTACAAGTTGATATGGGTAAAAGAGGAAATTGTCAGAGTAAAAAGGGAAATTGTCCAGTGCACCTGGGGCGAGAAAAGGCTGGTAAAAAGTGGAAACAAGTTAGATTAGATTGTATTGCGTTGCAGTAAATTAAAACGTATAAGTAGATTTATCAGTTCCTTAATGAATTAGTTAGTTCCCCCGATTAATCAGACCGAAAGCCTGCAGTGCATGAAGGATGTAAAGTATATGATATAGATATGTATTGAGGGCTATCGTAAGTTATGAGCATGGTTAACAGTTAGAGGAATGAGTACTGGAATTAATAACTCTACTATTATGACTATCATGAGTCAGTGGCTTGTGGGAAGGATTTTCGTAAAAATTGCCATCGTTCGGCATATGTCAGTGCGCTTCATAGATCCTTCGGTAGGTGAGCAAAGGTACGGACGACGATGGCGAGATCACTCCATTCCTCAGGGCAGAGATAATGTACGCGATCAAGTGCAGCTTTCCAGATGGAGCATGGATAGGGTACTTTCACCATAACGGTTGCCATGTAGCTGATAGAAGATCTTCCGAGTTAGTTTGGCATGCAAAGTTTGCTAGCATGCCCACAAGAGTTGCATGAAGTATCGTACGATCGATATGAGGGGAATATTAATACTTGAAGTTATATTGCTCTAACTTTGCAGACTTGAAGCAAAAAGCTTTGACCGTGCCAACTAGACTCTCTCTGAGCCTGCCACTGTGACTCACGATCTACGATTCATACTCGATCGTAACGGTTGCAACCAAGCCTGCAACAAATACGAAATTTTGTATTAATATATAACTGATATTATTAATAATAAACGAGCGGAAGTGACCGCTCTGCTATTTCAACGTGACTGGTATTTCACCTGCTCTCACAGGTCGGAGTCAGGACTCAATGCAGCCATAGTGTTCTTTAAATAAGACTTCGTTGTATCTCCCTACTTGAAGAGTTGTATACAAACTCACAGTGTAGTACCTAGTACCGACTCTTGAAGATGAACTTTAATGACAATACCAATAATCACACGGAAACGGAGGATGTAATGAATGGTTGGTATTAATAATGAAGAACGGAACAAACTGGACCCACTATTGGGCGCACTGATATAACTTTCATACACCCACTCGGTCCACACAACTTATTAATAGTTGATTGATATTAATTATTCTGTTCTGGGACCTAGCAGCATGACCTGGCTAAATACAAGGAATGCTTGTTGGTATATGAACTATTGCCAAATATTAACTTATTATATTTTATTCATATATATGTACCAACTGCATTTGGTATTAATAATATTTGGGGGCGGTGGGGGGGGGGGGGGGGCACGGTTTTATTAATCAGCTACCGCGCCGGGAGAAGAGAGAGAGAGAGAGAGAGAGAGAGTACAGTAAAAGAGAGAGAGAGAGAGAGAGAGAGAGAGAGTACAGTAAAATAGAGAGAGAGAGAGTACAGTAAGAGAGAGAGAGAGAGAGTACAGTAAAAGAGAGAGAGAGAGAGAGAGTACAGTAAAAGAGAGAGAGAGAGAGTACAGTAAGAGAGAGAGAGAGAGAGAGACACCCACAAAGAAAAAAAGAAAGAAAGAAAGAAAGCAAGAAAGCAAGAAAGCAAGAAAGAAAGAAAGAAAGAAAGAAAGAAAAGAAAAGAAAAGAAAAGAAAAGAAAAGAAAAGAAAGCCGGGTAAAGCAAGAAAGAAATAAAGAACGAGTGTGTGTGTGTGTAAGAGAGAGAGAGAGAGAGAGAGGGGGGGGGGGGGGGGGGGGAGGGGGCGGGGCTGGGGCGGGAGGAACCAGGTCACTGAGGAGCAAAAACTTCTCTATAATGAAGTGCTCTGCTTTTGTACTGTTCTCCAACTTACTGTTGCTTACATTAAAATAATTCATTTTCTCATGATTCCGTTGGAGCGACGTCATGAATTGAAGAAAGAATTACTAGGTTCTTTGAATCGAGCATGCTTATAGAATTCAGTCTGGCCATAGTAGAGATGAAGTATCCCAATATCCACCTAAACCAGAAAATCTGATAGAATACCGAAGAAAAACATTTTCAGAAAGCGGAGATCTCCATCTCTTGCAAATCTGACCTGGGCACTGTTTGTAGATTTCGCCTACATACAAGCATACAGTTTCATGCATATCAATCACTACATATGTATGCATGCTACTTTATAAAATCACTTAAAATTTCTCTCAAACTTCACACGAACTTGCAACGTCCGATGAGATGTAATTTAGCATTATGGATAAGAGAGTACGTACCTCCATCAATTTCGAATCGGCCCAGGAAAAGAGCTTCACATTAAGTGGGCCCCACTTACTTCCATGTTTGGTCAGACCCTGCGATGTGCAAACATGCAAGCACACCGAATCGCAACCAAAGTTCACCATGACCTCTCCTGGCGTCAGCATTTGGTACATTTTCCTGCCATAGTGTAGTGTACGCGTGGATGAGAAGGAAAGAAAGGCAGGCCACGCCGACCTGACGTCTCCAGAGAGGCCAAATAAGGCGTGAATCACCTGTGCAGGGAAATGCATGCTCCAGATGCGCGAGCGTGGAAGTGGACCACAGCGGGAGAACACTTGAGCTCTTGAGATGCCTGCTCAATCAACTTGATCTGAAACACGCCAAGCGCACTGAAAGACAGGAAGCTGAGACATGCAAATGCACCATATTCTTCTGTCGTGCAGTGTACTTTGGCTTGGGGCTTGTGTCTTCTCTGGTTCTCGTTTGTAGCTCTGAGATCTCTGTATCTGAAGCGACAATCTGCTTTTGCCTTTTAGTTTTTGTCTTTGAAGAATCATCCATCTGCAACGACAAAATGTAAATTAACATCAGTGAAAGCAGAGTTCAAAGGGCAAATATTACATTCATAAAAAAAAAGGAGCTCCAACAACCTTCCGTTTTGCAGTACTTTTGTGCGGCGCTGCAAAGTTGATAAGCTCTTGCTTCTGCCGTTTGGACAGGTTTTGGAGGTGGTCCATGTAGCGGCTGCGCAGGGATTGGAAGGTCCGCCCGGGCAGGATCTGGCAGCAGAATGTGCCGTGCAGCGGCCGCGCAGGCGCGTCTAGCACTACCTGCCGCCTTTCCAGACCCCGCCAAAAGGCGTTGCCCTACCGGCAGCACATCTGCGAGAGGCCGGGCGCAGTCGAGGGCTACCTTCAACGACTGGTCGCCTTGATGGCTGCTAACGTAGCGCAGGATCGTGCCATCCTCCTCGTCGCTGTACCTTGTTCTGCCCGTCGTGCCTTGCGAGCTGGACTAACGGCACAGGAATACAGGCCACCCGTGCTTGGAGCAGCACTAGACCTGTGCTGCTGCCGCGCCGGGACTGCCCTGGCGACAAGCACAAACCAAGGCATCCAGCCATCATATGAGCCAGAACAGTCTATAGTGCAAGAGACCTGCTTTGGCGCCTCAGAGGGAACGGCTTTGTGCGGCGACAACCGGCTCTGCGCACCTGGCTCAGTCGGAATGGAATATTCATCGGTCTGCTTCCCAAGCGCAGGACGACCTGAGGGTAGCAACTGGAAAGAGAGTTGGTAAAGCTCCAGCGGCTGCACTCAGGAGGGGCAGTCATGAGCCGGTGTGAGCAGAGTTGACAGCGTGCCTGCAGCTCGTTGCGGCGACTCGACTTCTCCACAATGGCCGCCTGCACACACAACGAGCACATCGCCCGCACAACAGACCTGCGCCAGGATTACGTTATAAAACTGCTGAGCCCATCGCCGCTTGTCGATGGCAGCCACACCGTCTCCTTCGTCCACCACCAAGATCAAGGTCTCCGCGTCGATTTGATCCCTTTGCACAATCTGGCCGCCGTTCTTCTGCAAGAGCAGCAAAGCGGCTGTGGTAGGACTTTCATCCTACTGGGGCTGCTGCTATCAGCAAGAACGTAGTAGCAGTACACTAGCAATTGTAGAGGAAATCGCAGTAGTAGTAGTAGTAGTAGTAGTAGTAGTAGAAGTAAGTAGTAGTAAGTAGTAGTAAGTAGTAGTAGTAGTAGTAGTAGTAGTAGTATCATTATTATTCTTATTACTATTATTACTATTATTATTGTTATTATTATTATTATTATTATTATTATTATTATTATTATTATTATTATTATTATTGGACACCGTGATAGCTCAGTGGTCAAGTTCTACCATCTGGGCCCTGTCGCCAGTTCGATTGCCGTCGGTGCCACCAGTATTTTCATTGAACATACCGGTCTATTTCTGGACCAGTATTTTCATTGAACATACCGGCCCGTCTGGAAGTGTTGGAACTGCCCTTGCGGGGGTGTCATTAGAGCTTATCGTCAATTCTTCGTACTCCCCTCACGGGTGAGACGATGGAGGCGCATGTGCAGAAATGCATCAGCCATTGACAGAGAAGCACTATTATTATTATTATTATTATTATTATTATATTGGGGGGCACCAATACATGGTTGGGTGCCACCGCCACACGGCGGGGTCGGGGCCGTTGGCAGCTTGTTATGAGGGGCACATAATCAGTGCTCCACTGACTCACGAGACGGGACCTAATACTGAGAGAAACTCTCCCACCACACTCATGGCTCTTGGCTCGGGGTGGCCTCTGGAATCACTCGGGGTGGGCACGGGGTGGGGGTTCGCTGAGGGAGGGGGTTGTGCTCAGTGGGTCACTGGACATGTTGGTTAACTAAACTACTGTCGGTAAGAGTGGGTACGAAGGCGAGAGGCCCCACACCTTACCACAAGCCTTGAAAGAACTCAACTGCCACAGTTTCGACTGCCTAGACGCGGGGCTCCTGACTCACCCTCTCCCCCAGCACTCCTCGTGCTCACTCTGGGGATGCCATGGGGATGCTCTGGCGGAGGGTCAGGGCGTGTTGGGTGCATGTGCCCGGGCCTGTCACTCAGTGTTCTCGGTAGATGACTCGCTTGTAGCTTCTATCGGACGCAGGGTGGCTTGCCACGACACATCGCTGATGAATTGAGGGTCAAGTCTCATGTCTGGTTACAGGGACGGGTTCCGGGGGCTATGTCTGGTCACGGGGACTATATTGTTATTGTTGTTGTTGTTGTTGGGTTCCTGGGGGCGTACATGCTTATGCTTTTTAAGGGTTGAGCTTTAAATAACCCCACCTAGGTCTCCATTTGTCGAGCTCACAACTCGGTGAATGGGGACTCGGGGTAGACTTATACGATGTTTTTGGTGGCGCTATAGGTTCCGTCTTCAAGGATGCGACTGGCATCACCACACTGTCTCACGCATCCATGCTGGCACACTGTTTCTCCTCTTGCTCTTGCACCTATGTCGCACACAGCTATGAACTCACATCGATGAGTGGTTGTGATGAGGTGCACCCAGCTGGATTACGGGCGCTGCGGCTGCCTTTCTCTCTTTCTCTCCTTCTCTCTCTCCCTCTCTGTTGTTGTTGTTGTTGTTGTTGTTGTTGCTGTTGTTGGTAGGCTCTAAAGGTGACAGGGGCGGTCACTGAGCATATGAGGGGGGCATATTATTCACGAGACGGCACTTAATCTTAGAGAAACGCCCCCCCCCCCCCCCCAACACACACACATCACGTTCAGGCTCTTGGCTCGGGGTGGCCTCTGGAATCACTCAGGGTGGGCACGGGGAGTGAGGGTTCTCTGAGGGGGGTGTGTCTGTGTGTGTGTGCGTGTCTGTGTTTGTATACTTATACACATATGCTTTTCAAGGGTTGAGCTTTTAAAAACCCCACCTGGACCCCCATTTACTGGGCTCACAACTCGATCAATGTGGGCTCGGGGTCCCATATCACTCATGTCAAGTTCTCATGCGAAGAGCGCGGCCGCTAGTGCTGCCCTTATGGGTCAAGGCGGTAATCCTTCAGGTTTAGACATTCCCCGTGGGAGCGCGCTTGCGGGTGGAGGTGGCTACTGGGCCGAGGTGGGGTAGTCGAGTGCTCGCGTTCCTGAAGGGCAGCCTGAATTACGTAGAGCCAGCAATCCTGCTGCATCTCGATCACCCTCCCCAACCTTGGAAGAGAAGTCACATCCGGAAGGGTCTGGTCACGGAACGTGGCAGGCGGTACCGCCACCTCCTCGGTGGCGGAGGAAGGTACGAAATGAGCTGGATAAGAGGTGTTGCACAGTATGGGGGCTATCGCACGTCTCTCAGACGGTGGTCATGGCGCGAGAGCTCCGAATTCTCGGTCTCGGGGAAATCGAGGTTGAATTTGCGGGCAAAAGTAGCGGGCGGCATTTGCGGTTGAAATGTGCGTCTAGCGAGGAGGCGGAGAAGTTGGTGCGGCTGTTGGGGGAGCGTAAGTTCTTTACGGGGAAAAACCATGTAGCGATGGGTAGGACTTTCCAGGAAAGAGAGAAGGTGCTCAGTATGAGGAGCTGCAGAGGGAGCTTCGCCAGCAGGGGTTTGGCTACTGGGTGCTCGACGTGGAATCGACGAGCCCCAGGGCGAAGCCCCAGGCGGTGAATATCCCTCAACCGAGTGGGGCGGGATGCGGGAGTTGGAGGAGGTAGGGCGGAGGTTGCGGGATAGGCCGTGGCGTGAGGCGGGGGGGCCGGTGTGGGCTCACCCGAAGCGCAGGCATCGGCACCAGCTTCGCTCTGCCCAATTTGTGAAGGGCTTCCCATTGCGGGTGGCCTCACATAATTGGCAAGGGAAAGTGGGTGTGGATAGCCCAGGCTTCGGGGAGTGGCCGGAGCATTACAAGCAGCGAGGCTGGATGATCGTCGGAGTCCAGGAGCACAACCTATCGTCACAGAAGGTGAAGCAGCTTCAAGTCGACGCCTTCACAGTCCTCGGCCAAGCGGCTGCAACTGGTGCGGGCTCGCGTCTCTTGGGGGCAGTCCTGACGTTGGTAGCCAACTTTCTGGAGCCGTGCGCTACAATTGTAAAGGCGCCAGTCCCACACCCACAACAACTGTGGGTGAGGCTGTCGTCTGGGAGCGCGACGGCGTCAGATGTGTTTGTCAGCAGACGGCTATTTTCCACAAGAGAATCAAGGAGAGGAATCCAAGGCAGCCTATGAGGCGTGGCAGGCGGCCATCTCCTACTTTGCCACCAAAGGTCACGTGGTAACGGTTGGTGATGCTAATGCTAAGCTGGAGCCTGCTAGAAAATCGCGGGAGGAGGGGGTGGTGGGCCCCTATGGCGAGGTATATGAGAAGGGTAGAGGGATTAGGAGCGAGATCGGTGAGCTGCTGGCGGCGGTAATTGTTGCCACAGGGTTGCGCAATCTCAGTGGGTTTTCGCAACCATGGGGCGACAAATGTTGGTGGTCTAGACAGGAGCATGTAGGTGGACGACGGCATCAACTGGACTACATCTGCGTCTCGCTGGAGCTGGCGGAAGCGGCAAGTTTTGGCATCGATGAGGTGGACTTGGATACCGACCACAAAGGTGTGGGCGGAATTGCTTTTTTTTGGGGGGGGGGGGGGGGGGGCAGCCACCCCCAAAAAACAGGTGAAGAGGTACAAGGCATTCAAGGCAGAGCGCTTCACAGGCAAGGTAGTAAAGGGAAAGGAGAGTGAGTTATCCAAGCTTAGGTTGAAGTACGACGAGCCTTTGCAGCTGGTATATCGGGGTTGCTGCCAGACGGCCTCCCGGATCTATCAGCAGTGGAGGACTCCGTTGAGCTTCAACAGGTAGTAGATAGGGTGTCAGGCTTAGTGGTCCAAGCCGTCGTGGGAGCAGCCACGAAGGTCTTGGGAGTCCGGGTAACTAGGCCAGGTTTCACTCATGCAAAGGAAGCGATCGCGCGACGGAGAGCGGCATATGGTTCCTGGCGGCGAGATGAGGCCAACCTAGAGGCTTGGCAACGTATTGTAGAGGCGAGGAAGGCGGTCAGAAAGCTGTGTAAGGAGAAGAAAGAGCAAGCGTGGAAACGGGTCCAGAATGACACCGCTGCCAACTTCAAGGAGCGCTACCATGGCCACATATGGGAAGCTATCGAAACGCTTGGGGTTCGGCGGTCCAAGGCTTCGGCACCGGTTCGGAGGCCCGATGGCTCTCTGGCATGCACACTCCGCAAAAAACTACAAGAATGGGAAGAATACCGCCGATGTATGGTGGTCCCCAGGGAAAACCTGTTTTTGGAGGATGCATGCGTGGAGGAAGTCGGCTCCGATGACGAAGCAGTGCGGATTGAGCCCGAGCGGAAGGCTTGTGACGCCTTCCGCTATAACGACGATCTACGCAACCAATGCGAGGCATGGTAGAAGCCGAGGAGATCCGGGATGAGATGAGCCCGCTGGATGACGATTATACCGAGGCGGAAGTGAAGTTCTGCCAGGCCAATCTCCAGAACCATAAAGCGCGCTCACCGGATAAGATCAAGAACGAGATGCTCAAGTACGGGGGCACGCAGATCGTGAGCTTCTTGGTGCGCTTCTTTAACTGGTTGAAATCGTGTGAGTGCACCACCCCAAGTGATTGGGGCAAAGCGATCATCGTCAACATCCCAAAAGGGGGTGACCCAACTGACCCGAAAAATTGGAGAGATATCGCGATCCTGAGCTGTCTAGGCAAGATGTATCTGTCACTTATGGCGGCAAGGCTCACTGCATTCATCGATCACCCGGGCAGGCTGCGTCGGGTTTCGGCCAACACGTGGAACGGGGACCAGATTTTTGTCCTTAAGGAGCGATTGCGCCTTAGACAGAAAGCTGGCCTCCCCTCCTACGTTTTGTTTGTGGATCTGAGAAAGGCATTCCCTACGGTGTGGCGAGCCGGGCTGTTTCAGAGGCTAACCCAGATGGGGGTACACGGCAGGTTCTACCGCATCCTGCGGCGTTTCTACCGGAGCACGTCATCGCGAGTTCTAGTCGATGGCAAGCTCACGGGAGAAGTTCTGCAAGAGATGGGAGTACAACAGGGGTCCCGGTTATCACCGTCGCTGTTCAACGTCTTCATGAATGAGTTAACGGTCCGCATCGCGAAAGAGCTACAAATCGAGGACCTCAACCGCATTGAAGACATACGGACCTTGATTTACGCCGATGACGTGGCGGCTATTGCGCATAGTGTCACGGAGCTACAGCAAATTGTGAATGTCGTGGCGGAATTCGTAGAGGACTATAGGCTCGAAATCAACCTGAAGCCTGGCAAAACGGAAGTCATGCCGATCTACAGGCACGCCAAGTCCAAAAAGTCTCCACGCGCATACTGTTCCGGGGCAAGGTCCTAAACGTCACCGACCACTACAAATACCAGGGAGTTCTGCTGACGGACACCCTCTCCGATAAATCGCAAGCAAAGCGAGCGACGGAAGTCACCGTAGCAGGAATGGCCCCTCTGGATTGCCCACGAAGTTCCAGCGCGTCTTCGGCTGATGAATTGCAGCAAATGGACGGCGCTAAGTTGCTCTACGCATCGGCTTTTTGGGATTTACCGGGCGC
>WBZZ01005268.1:97500-100000 GCA_019918135.1 Paulinella micropora
AGCTGTACTAGGAGGCGCGACAGGCGAAAAAAATGTCTGGAGGCAAGATCACCCACGTGTGGACTTACAAGGGGCAGATAGACCAACGTCCGGACGGAAGACAAAGTAGTACAGACGATTTTGAAGCCCGAGCACATCCAATGGTTCCTTGACGTAGCGCTCGAACACGAATACTATGGCATCAGCATGAAAGACTCAGTAGGGAATGGGGTGCCTATGCAGGATGAGGAGTAAGACGAGGACGGGCACAGCGGGTCACGACCGACTCTGACAACCCAGGCGGGTCGAAGGCCAACACGCAGCTCGTCATGCAGCACCGCCACACGTGCGAGCTCGGCATCGGAAAGCTCCACCACCGCCAATGCCACTAACAATGTGTCCTCCCCCCAGGCGTAAGCCATGAACCAACCAACTCACCCCCCCCCCCTCCCCACCCACCCCTTAACATTACACATCCCCGCTTGCAAGCCTCACCCTCATCCTACCCCGCTGCTATTTTCATATCATACCAATACCTGCTCCCTACCTGACAGACATGACCTTCTAATACACAATTCATCCCTTCTATCGTCTGAACCGGACATCATAACTTGAGTGAGAATAAGATACCACATAGTATTTCTAACTCCCTCTTCCCCATCCCCTTCTATCACTGAATTCACGCAAAAGACTTATCGTTTTACAAGTATAATATCCGGGCGCAGTGCGAGGTTCGAGAGCTGGCCGCGGCGAGTCGTGATGCGAATAAAAGGTAAGCACTCCAACCTCCCACACGCTAATACATACATAAAATTGCCCGAAAACAACAACACAGTCTTTAAAGAGCAGTTCTTCACAGCATTACAGACTTGCATTGATGATACATATAACGACACGCCCTCCACCACGTTTACCATCATTAGTGACCTGAACATCAATCTGTTGCAGCCTAAACAGAAATCGCTTGACTTTTTCACACACAATTTGTTGTACACAACGACTACGTCACCAACGAGGTACAACTGGAATGTCGCCCCACCTACTCGCTTCTCCCTCATCGACACGATTCTCACCAAGATACCAGCCCCCGTTACAGCGGGCACCATACCCTTCCAACATTTGCCTCTCTTTGCTAATTTTTATGTAGAGATAGCCAAAGAACGGAGAAAGGAGAAGGGAAAGATACTCAGGAGGGGAAGATATAATAGGCATAAGGATAAGATAAGCAACGAGGTAGCGAAGGAGCTAAAGCATATCACGAACCAGGACAACGTAGCAGAGACGAAAACGAACGATATAATAGTAGAGGTGAATGGAGTGATAAAGGCAGTAGTGAACCGCCATAAACGAAGGCCGAAAGATAGACATGATAAGCCATGGATCCATCCGAGAATTAAGAGGATGATAAGACAGCAGCATAGACTTCGGGAGGATAGGAAGAACAACCCCACACCAGAGACAATCAGAAAGCACAGTCGATATAGGCAGATAGTGAAGAAGGCAGTTAAGCAGGAGAAGCGTAAGTACCTCATAGCACAAATAAAGCTTACTAAGGACAGTCCAACGCACAGGCGGCATTCTAAGGCAGGTAGTCCCGCGCAATTCTACCGCAAGAGAATTGCCGAAAGAAATAATATATAATAACGTGAGTTACAAACGACCTAAAGACATAGCTAATAAGATGAACGAACAGTTCATTAACACTGGCAAGCGGGTTAGTGAGACACTTCAGGCCAGCCAACCCGCCCCCGAGCATGATGAAGCAAAGCAACGACCGAGCCCGCTCACTTTCGCCCTAACCCATACGACTGGGGGGATCGTTAAAAAGGCAATTGATGATATGGATAGACATAAAGCGGCGGATATTAATGACGTCACATCTGAAAAGATCTTAAGGACATCATGATCCCTTTCATCCGATCGACTTTTAATAGGTCTATCGATGAAGGTCAGTACCCGGACGCTCTTAAGCTTACTAAGATCATAGAGCTGTATAAAAAGTAAAGACAGTTGGTGCCCAGACAACTACAGACCCATATCTCTCTTGCCTATCATAGCAAGGGTATATGATATCATTATCAACAAACAAATCATGGCGCACCTAACCCAGCATAACATTCTATCGCCTTTCCAGTATGGTTTCCGCCCGCACTCGAATACCATCCTACCAATACAGTCAATAGTAAATAGGATAAAATAGCAGAAGGAGAAGGACATAACGCTTACACTGTACGTGGATCTATCGAAAGCATATGACACAGTCAACCACGATAGACTCCTAACGAAACAAGTTTCAAATATGATTTCAACGCAAGCACCACACGTTATCTCAGGTCATATCTAAAGGGCAGGGTCCAACAACTGCACACACAGGTATCGGACCCCGCCGTGATTACTAACGGGGTCCCACAGGACAGCTCCTCATCACCTACGTTATTTCTCTTGTATGTCAATGACATGTATGACCACACACGATTTGCCACAATCTATTCCTACGCCGATGATACAACTCTCCTCATAA
>WBZZ01005269.1:0-37500 GCA_019918135.1 Paulinella micropora
GGAAGGAGTTCAAAATTTACAAGAAAGGCTAGAGAATCCGCTTTGACGTGCCGTATGAGGATATATTTATCGTCTTTTAGCGTCTATCCGTGGGTCGATGCGCTGTGTGGCATGACTCCATAGCGCATACTATTTGCAGAAAGAAATCAGAAGGTGTATGACGAAAATGCTTTTTCCGTCATAAAATCGGGAGGAAGTACTGTATGCATCACCCCCCTGATAGCAGGTAAAAAATACCTTTTCCTGGTGACAGGTGCACCAGCTTGTTTTTCAGTATTAGTTGTCAGGATTTAGACCTGATGCCATTTTATTCCTGGTCTGTTGCAGTTTTTTTTTTTTTTTTTTTCCTTCACTGAGCTAATATAACGAGACATCATTCTCATTCTTGAGGACTGTGTTTGGTTGTATTACCGACTTTTTTTCGAGCTTTCGTTAGGGGCATTACATTTTCAGATATGGGGAAAAAATGCAATAGTCAAGCTTTCTAAACGCTGGCTGTTAAAGGGAAATAAATCGATCTGTAAACGGGAGTTGAAAACGTAACAACTACAAGTTATGCCACAGTTGATAAATAAACGGAAAAATGAAGTAACGGAACTAAAAAGAGAAGTGTAAACTTGAAGTAAAAACTTGAAGAAAGTTTAACACAAAATTAATGTTTCGGTCCGGTACGGTAGTCCTTCCGATAGTTTCTTCAATCGTCGGATTTTTGTATTTTAGTGGTATAATGTGGTCAATATGTCATTCGCCGCAATTGTCCCATGTCATACAGTCTTTGAATTGCTTTTGTATATGTTTTTTAAATTCTTCAATTGTACAGCCAAATAATCAATTGATTTTTCTTGTTTATCAGATTTAAAGCATCTTTAGTTCGTGTCCTAACCAAATGTGCTAAATGTCCGTTAGGGTCGCAATCTTTGCATCGGTTTTTTTTTGTCTGTTTTGCTTACATATTTGAGACCCACCACAATCTTTGCATTGGCTTTTTATTCTGTTATGTTCAAATATTGAAGCACCCCCGCAGTCTTTGCAAGCGCTTTTTCGTCTTATATTCGCAGATCGAAGCCCCCCCGCAGTCTTTGCAAGTGTTTTTTAGTCTGTTATGCTTACATATTTGAGACCCACCACAATCTTTGCATTGGCTTTTTATTCTGTTATGTTCGCAGATTGAAGCCCCCCCGCAGTCTTTGCATTGGCTTTTTATTCTGTTATGTTCGCAGATTAAAGCCCCCCCGCAGTCTTTGCAAGTGCTTTTTAGTCTGTTATGTTCGCAGATTGAATACCACCCGCAGTCTTTGCAAGTGCTTTTTTGTCTGTTATGTTCACATTTATACTTCACATATTTTCTTCTGCTTATGTCCCTGCATTTATCGCAACTTTTAAGTCGTCGCCCGTTAGCATTCAAAAACTGTGCTGGCAATTTCCAACATTTGCATTTTCAGCATTTTTCGTGTTTTACTTCTTCGCCGAGCCAGGTGTTGGACACATCTTTATCGCGCAACGAAGGCAACTGCAGCTGGAGGGTCCTCATGAGGGCGGCACAGGCAGGGTCGGAACGTGTTCTTGTCATAAGTGAGTGTTGCTGGCCCCGCACCGCCTTGCCAAGATGGAAAAAAGCCGGCACAGCGTCGCTGGCCTCAAGCTTGCCTGAGCCACAGACCTCAAGGAGTTCTTTGGCTGACTTCCCTCTCCAGTCTTGCCTCACTTGCTTTCTTGTTGGCGTTTGCTTGGTTGTGGTTGTTGTTGTGGTTGTTGTTGCCGTTGCTGTTGCTGTTGCTGTCGTCATTGTTCTTGTTGCACGTCCAGATGAGAGCAAACGATTAGGTAGGGATGCGGCAGAAGCCGGAAAGGAGGCATGCAAGCAACGCCCATCATTATCATCATCATCATCATCATCATCATTCATCATCATTATCATCATCATCATCATCATCATCATCGCCATCACCATCGTTATTTATGTTCGTGTTCGTATCCTGTGCGTTAGCTAGGTTCCAATGCGTCCCTTGAGGGTTGCTAGCTCCCTCTTGCTGCGTCCACCCCATGGCGTTGGTGATGGTGATGATGGTGATGGTGATGATGGTGATGGTGATGGTGATGATTGATGATTGATGATTGATGATTGATGATGATGATGATGATGATGATGATGACGATGACGATGACGATGACGATGACGATGAAGATGAAGATGAAGATGATGATGATGATGATGATGATGACGATGATGATGAGATGACGATGATGATGATGATGATGATGATGATGAGGCTAATGATGATGATGATGATGATGGTGATGGCGATGATGGTGATGGTGATGGTGGTGGTGGTGGTGATTATGATGATGATGATGATGATGATGATGATGATGATAATGTCATGATGATGATGTCATGATGCTGATGCTGATGCTGATGCTGCTGATGATGGATGATGGATGATGGATGACGGTGACGTGATGGTGATGGTGATGGTGATGGTGGTGGTGGTGATGATGATGATGATGATGATGATGATGATGATGATGATGATGGTGATGATGGTGGTGATGGTGGTGATGGTGGTGATGGTGATGATGCATGATGATGCATGATGATGCATGATGATGCATGATGATGCATGATGCATGATGATGCATGATGATGATGATGATGATGATGATGATGATGATCATATGATGATGCATATGATGATGCATATGATGATGATGATGGATGATGATGGATGATGATGGATGATGATGGATGCTGATGGATGCTGATGGATGGATGCTGATGTATGCTATGGATGCTGATGGATGCTGATGGATGGCTGATGGTTGGCTGATGGATGATGGATGGATGATGGATGGATGATGGATGGATGAGGATGGATGAGGATGGATGATGATGGACGATAATGGACGATGATGGCAGGGTGGCTGCTCACCACATTTTTGTCACTGGCCGGCCGGTCCATAGGGTGGTGCACCAAAAAAGTCAACCTTCTCAGAAGAAAAAAAAAACAACACGTATGAATATACAATGTCAACTACTATAGGTACCACTATAGGACACTTATCTTTATATTTATATGTATAAATTTAGCCCATTTCGCCATATTTCGCTCTCCTATTAATCAGCCAAAACTAGCAAAACTAGAAAATAGCACTTTTTCACAAACTATTAATACAAGGCTTCGTTATCCCACTTTTCTTATTCTTTCTCGGTGTCCTGAACCCCCTTATCTTTTTTCCAAAAAAAAAATGTGCTCTGTATTGAAAGTTTGTAAATAAAAAAAAAATCCACACAACGAACAACGGAAAAACGAAATGAAAACAACATAACAAATTAATAATGACTGCTAAATTTTGCGAAAAATAAAAACCCATAAAGGAAAATAAAATAAACGAGTAAAGCACCTCAAAAAGAAACTCATCACACCGCTCCGCCAAAAGTAAAAAGGCAATATGACAAAAAAAATAAAAAAATAAGGCGAAAAATATCAGACAATATACGAGTGGGAATTGAACCCACGACAAGGAAAACCGAGTGTGAGAACCTTTCCCATTCATCTATCTGACACTCTCGCTACCATTTCGCAACAATTACACTCATAAAAACATACACATCCAACTTAAGAGGATAATCTGGAAAAAAGGTGGAGTAGGAGCAACCGATGAAAAAAGGAAAAAAATAATTATCAGCATTCACTACCTAAACCTCAAACCCTGCGACGCCTCGGTGCCGTGGTGTCGCAGTGTCGCAGTAGAACCAGATGAGCGAGAGGTTGATAGGCATAGGCGATAAAACGGAGGAGGATTGGGTGGAGGATTTTCTTGTTCAAAAGATTGGAAAAGATAGATTGAAAAAGTATAAGATTATATCTGAGGAGCGAATTAATAAGAGCGATAAAGAGATAAAATTATTAGTTGAGAAAAAACGGCCAGACGAAATAAAGATTAGAGCAATAAATAGAGTTTTGAGAAGGCTTGATGAGGAAAGCGACAATGTGGAGGAGGATAGACAATACGAGAGGAATAGAAAGAAGGAGCTAAGGAGGATTGAAAAGGAGAGGAAAATGTTTAACATGTGGAAGAAGGAGAATAGAAACGAATTTACCAAAGTAGTCCAAGATAGGATACTTAATGGAATAGAAAATGAAGGTCTCTCTTTCAACAAATCTTGTATTAGATATAGTGAAGACCACTTCCCAGAACTCACTAATGTAAAGAATGAAAATTGTGGGAATATGTATCGATGTATGAGGGAGGAGAATTAAGTGGTCTTGTTTGTGTTGTGTGGTGCCTGCCTACCCGCTCACCTCTCATCAATCAACACGGCACACACGCACATAAGACAATATAAACACATACATCAGTAAAAAGCACATATTAGTTTATTGATTAGTTTATTGATTAGAACAGCTTAAAGGCACTACCCACACATGTTTTTTTGTGCTTTTTGATGTGTGGGTAGGCTATGCCGCCGAAGAAGAAGACGACCACCACCGAAGCAGAAGAGCCTTCCAAGAGCCAACCCTTGCAGTAGCACCAGCCACTGAACCGCCCCAAGACGACAAACACGAGGACAAGCAAGCTCAGGCGGAGGGAAAAGTAGGAAATGCTTCTAGCCCACTTTCAGCTTTTGGAAAAAAGAAAAACAAAAGTCAAACAAAGCCAAAGGAGCATGAGAACAAGGTGTATGTTATCTTTAACAGCGATATGGATCAGCCAGATGCTATCTACGAAGAGAAAAAAGAAGGAAGTAAGGAGGCTGTCTTTATGATTACTGGAGGGGATGACGAAATACCCTTTGTTGCTTATGAAGGAGCAGGTGTCATACGTGTTTTTCGTTCATTCAAAGCCTTAAAGGCCTATTACATCAAAGGCCTAGAACTAAACATTCGACAATCTTGGGGGTATCCCTTTTTCCGAAATTTTCCATGAAGTATATGGACTTTTTTGAAAACGTGTGGAAATGAAAGGAAATGAATTCCCTGATTGCAGAACATATAAAAATAATATTAAAATATGTTTTTATTAATTGTAATACACTTTAACTTCATCTTCAGAGGTGGGCAGGAACCGGTCCGACACGGTAATTTTTCTACTTTTTCGTAGTCCCGGCTACCATGAATCTATGATGATAACAATGCCGAACATGCAGAATTTGCTTTTACTGTTTATTCTTGCTTATATTAAGCATTTTACTATATTAAGACATGGTTTTACCTTCAAAAAATTCTGTTTGCCCGCTGTGACGTACGCTGGTACGTAGAGGGGGGAGGGGGGGGGGGTGGGGGGGGGGAATGGGTCGGAGGGAGGACGCTTCACATCAGATTCTGGTGCATTATCAGAGTTAAACAAATTTCTAATTTCAGTTTTTAGAAGAAGCGTTACAGTTGCAGTTGCCCTAGACAAAAACCATTATGAAAAAGTCGGACCCAGAAAAATTCATTCAAAAAAAATAATCACATACGACCACGTCCACGTCCACGTCCACGTCCACCCGCAGCACGACGTGCGCGGCGACGTCCGCGCAAACGGATTCCTGAGTTACGCATTCTCCAACTTGCGTCGGAGCGATCTGAATCATCTACAATATGGATAGCATCATGTTAAGGAGGAGAAGAACAAGAAGAAGAAGAAGAAGAAGAAGAAGAAGAAGAAGAAGAAGAAGAAGAAGAAGAAGAAGAAGAAGAAGAAGAAGAAGAAGAAGAAGAAGAAGAAGAAGAAAACTAATACCATGCTTTTCTTCCTCTGAACCAGAAGATCGATCAGACGATGAGTCAGTTGATGAACTGGAAGATGAAGTATCAGATAAGTCATCCTCTGAATCTGCCACTGGTTCTGCAGGCTGAGCAGCACCAAGCTCTTCTTCCTCAGGGAACCCACAGTCGCATCGTTCGAAATGGTTCCACGCTTGTTCAATAAGCTCTGCCTTCTTGAACTGTTTCCGATCGGAGTTTTGCGTTGCAACACCATGCATTCTCATCTATGATTTCAATTCGCTAACTACCATCTGCTTGGACGCAAATTGCTTTTTTTCCTCTGACGATCTTAGCAACGTGAGAATTTTCCGCCAAGGCTCAGAAGCATTTCCAAATGCTAAATCCTGCTCCTGCTTTTCTTCGCTAGTAAGCTGTCTTGCACCACGCCATCTCGGGTGAGCTGGAGGACGTCCTTCATTAACAAAATAAGTGCGTGGTAAGGACAGCAGCTCTTCATCGGTCAAACGCGTAAGTGCGTTCATTTTCTCCTGTCGTTCTTGAGGCAACTCCATCCAATTTACAGGTAGCTCGTCGATCAATCGAAATTCTGCTCTCCATTCCTTGCCTTTTGCATCGACACAGGACATATGAGCAGGACGGCCGGGCAGGCCGCCTTCGAAGTAATCTCCATCCACCTCTACTCTGGTCAAAATTCACAAGCTGCACATATTTTTTATACTTGGATGTTGCAGGATCGAAGCGCTTCATTTTTGCTGCGCGCGAGGTCGACACTGACGGCGATGGCAAGGCTGACGAAATCCAATATCAGCTCATGGGTTTTTTTGGTTTTAACCTTAAACACTCTTGCATGCTTGATCCGTCGCCGATGGACTTCGAGAAGCAGGTGAAGCCCGCGTGGCTCCTCTACGTCGGTAACCCCACGAACCCGCCTATGATTTGCAACTGGCGGAAGCGGGAGCTTTTGCTTCTGTACGAAGCAAACAAGGTCATTTCTTCTTCTTCTTCTTCTTCTTCTTCTTCTTCCTCTTCTTCTTCCATTTTTCTTTTTCTTCTTCATATACATGTTATTATTCTTTTTCTCCACCAGCTCCATCTTTTTTTTTTTTTTTTTTTTTTTTTTTTTTTTTTTGTTTTTGTTTTTGTTTTTTTTGGCATCTTCCTTTTCTTTATTTTGCATATTTACTGCATGCTCGCCTGAAACGTTAGAAGAAGAATCAAAAAAAGGGCCCGACTGCGCCTCGCTCTTCGGGCAGGCCAAAAAAACTGAGATTCGGTAGCAACATTGTATGTAATGAAAAATGAAGGATGTATGTAATATTGTTTGGTTCTTTGTGCAGAATCCATCGACGTCGACGATGTTCCAGACGTTCCAGACGTCCCTGAAGAAGAAGAGACCCCTGAGCCTCCTATGCCTAAGGGGTCCAGCAAGAAAAAGCCAGGTACTAGCAAATTTCATCTTTTTTTGTGTGCTTTTTTTTCAGTGTTTCTAATTTCTGACGTGACTAGGCAAGCCGAAGTCCAAAAAGCCCGCGGTCGACGCTGATGAAGTGGACATGTCGTTGGAGGTATAATCTTTCCTACTCCTTCTTCTTCTTTTTCTTTTTTTTTGTGAGGGGGGGGGCCCCCGGGGGGGGGGGGGGGTCAAAAGGTCTCTTTGGGCGCCGCAGCATATAGTTTAGAGAGGGGAGTATAGCTACTAGCTTTAGTATGGCTAGCTAGTGTGTGTGGCATTCTATCAGTGAGCCTTTCCCTGTCTTTTTTTTTCCGAGTATAATCTCTCTAACGGGAAGCGCTGACATTTTTTTTTCAAACTTTATTATTATTATTATTATTATTATTATTATTATTATTATTATTATTATTATTATTATTATTATTATTATTATTATTATTATTTAGGGAGTACATAGGCCATCGGTCCCTTTCCATGGGCTGATTGGTATAAAGCTCCTAGAGTGATGTTCTATGCCGTCACTTCCTTTATTCCACCGATTGGTGTGGAGACTTTCCTTATGGAATGGAGGACTGGATGCACATGGCCTTTTGTCTCAGCAATTGGCAGGAGATATACTATTATTATTATTATTATTATTATTATTATTATTATTATTATTATTATTATTATTATTATTATTATTCTTTGTTGTTGTTGTTGTCGTTGCTGTTGGTTTGTTCTGCCACTGCCTTGTTCGCAAGAAATGAACGACTTCTTTCAAAACAACGGCGACCGGTATTGTATTCAGGGTAGTTCGTCCGCCGGCGTGTCGAAAGAAGTCGTTCAGGATCTTGTGAACAAAGCAATGTCAGAACAAGCCGTATCCATTAAGGAAATGCTAGCAGAAGAAAGAAAGTTGAGAGAGGAGGAAAGGAAGAAAAAAGAAGCGCAAGATCGGAAGGAAAAAGAGGCGCAAGAGAAGCGACAACGGGAAGAGGAGAGAAGAAAGAGGAAGAATTCGAAGAAGGAGAAGGAGGAGGAGGAGGAGGAGGAGGAAAGCTCAGAAGAAGAGAACGAGAGAGTGAAGAAGAAGATGAAGAAGAATAACAAGAACAAGAAAAACTATGATGATAATGATAACAACAACAACAACATCAGCAACAACAACAGCAACAACAACAACAACAACAAAAATAGTAAGAGCGAGAGAGAAAGCTTGCTGGAGGATCTCATCGCGCGGATGGCAGCTGGCGCTCTGTCTGCTGGTAACTCACCTTCCACCCCCCAACGCGGCACCGGTCTCACCGCTCCCAGCTCACCTAACGCATGGGAGTTTGTTTTAGCATCGCTTGCGCTGACTCGGCGCTAACTTCAAATGCACGCACCAGGTAGTTTGCATAGCTTTCACTTTTCTCCTTCATCTGAAAGATGTTTGAATTTGTTTTGTGTTTTTTTTCTTTGTAGTAGTGTAGTATTAATCGTAATTTTTTGCACTGGCAGGTTTGTTATGGTCGAAAGCGTGATTAAGAACGTTTGTCGCGTGCAAGAGTTAAACAAACTTCTAATTTAGTTAGTATGATATTACGGAGTTAGATTTATTATTTTTTTTAGTAATTAAAGAAATTTTGTTGTAGAATCTATGTATTTTGCGTGGCGACATCGCACTTCTCTTCCTCCCCCGTTCCCCCTCCCCCCTCCCCCCCCCCGGGGGGGAATTTATTGTAGGTAAAAGCAATGTTTATTATCATAATAAAGTAAAATGCTTAATGTAAACAAAGATAAACAAACTTAAAAGCAAATTCTGCATGTTGGGCATTGTTATCATCATAGATTCATAGTAGCCGGGACTATGAAAAAGGAGAAAGATTACCGTGTCGGACCGGTTCCTGCCCACCTCTGAAGATGAAGTTAAAGTGTATTACAATTAATAAAAACATGTTTTAATATTATTTTTATATGTTCTGCAATCAGTGAATTGATTTCCTTTCATTTCCACACGTTTTCAAAAAAGTCCATATACTTCATGGAAAATTTCGGAAAAAGGGATACCCCCAAGATTGTCGAATGTTTAGTTCTAGCACCTAGGTATTCTTAGTTTGCTGTGATAAATCCTACTCCGGAAAAGGACACACAGAAGAAATGATGCTACAAATCCAGAATGGATTTTTTCTTTCGGACTCTTTCGCTCGTTCGTATGTTGGCTGAGTTAATGTCTTCTCTGTTCAGTAAATGCTTTGTTTGTTTTTCTTTCGTTAATTTTTTTAATTCTTTATTAATATCCGGTTCGTCTTTTGTGTTGTCCGGTTCCTCTTCGGTAGCCTCAGTCTTTAATAATTGCCTTGGTGGTACAACTTCATCATTCGTTAATATAATCCGGTAGCCCCTACGGCCTTTTACTTTATATATCCTCCTACTCCAAGTCTTTCCACCTTTCTCCAAAATATGTTTCTCATTAAGTTTTCTTACCTTGTCTCCTTCTTTGAAGTCAAATAAATTCTTATCTACATAATGTTCTTGCTTGTTAGTATCAGTTCCATTAAATACTTCAAGTGGTGATGCTTTAATAGTTGAATGCTTCTTTTTGTTATAATAATAAACCACATCTTCAATGTAATTTATCCAATCAAAGTTACCATTATAAGCCCATATAACATGGAGTTGCTCTCGTAGAGTTCTTACAAATCTATCAACAATTCCTAATGAATTATGGTCTCCCACTTCAACCTTAAAATGATTAATACCATTATTATTAATCCATTCTCCAACCGCTCCCTTAAATTCACCACCGCTGTCTGAGATAAATGCCTTGGGCTTTGGTAGTTTTTTGAGTGCTTCTAAAACCGTAGTTGAAAACTTATTTTTTATCGGGATGGCATAAGCATACCGACTATGAATATCAATCCAATCAATGCAAAATTATAATTTTTATTTTTTGTTGCAACTTTTGTCATATCCATTAAATCAATATTTACCATATCTAAAACTTTATCTGCCCATATTGTTGTACCCCTTGTTCTGGGCTTTGTCTGCCTAAATATTTCCTGTGCTGTATCTTTTTTTTCTTCCTCTGTTGGTTCGCCTTTCGGAGTATCTTCTAGTAGCGTATTCTTATCCTGTGCATTAATATTAGCAGTTGTATGTTTGTTGTCCATTGATATTTATGAATTGCGCTTCTATCTTGCTAATCGCAAGATTTCTCGCTATTCATAAACATCGTTTTTTATTTTTGGAAAAAAATTAATGGGTGACGATGTTTGTAAAACACACGAAAATGAGTGAAACGAATGAGAGTGTGGATTTACAAATATCATTAGAATTTCAAAAATATCTTTTCTGCTTCCTTACTTTTTCCTTTACTCTTTGGTGTATTGTTATATACATTGACTGATATTTTTTCACTTCGTTTTTTGCCGCCTCGCTGTTTTCCGCCTGTTTCATAATCTTCGCTTTCTTCACTCTCACTTTCTTCTTCTTCTCCTTCACTATCATTCTCTGGCTTCTTGGGTGGTGGTGCTTTCTTTGCTGGTTTCTTCTTTGGCTTTTTAGCATTCTTTTTTATCTTTCTAAGCATATGATTTGCAATAACCTCAGACATATCAATTTCGCTGTCGCTTTCGCTTTCGTCTTCTACGACTTCTGGTTTTCCAAGTATTTCCTTAGCAACCCCTAACTCAGCATCAGTTTCAATCATTTCATCTATAGTCTTATCTTTCAGTTCTCCCTTTTTGCGGAGACGTTCGCGAGCCCATTCGTCCTTTCGCCGTTCAGCATTTTCTCTATTTGCTTGAACTGCCTTCTTCCAATTTTCCTTTGATGCTTCCTTTGACGGCATAATTTAGATACGCTTTTAATCTTTGTTGCTATAATTTAACAAAAATAAAATTAATTATTTTATTAATTAATATACAATGGGTAGTCAATATAAATCCTTACTAGGTTTATCAGAAATTGCTGTTGATAGTCTAGACATAAAAAACTTAGACTTTACCAACACTAATATTATTGGTTTAAACACAGACAGAGTGCCAGAAGATGCCGAACCCGTAAATCTTTATTTCACTGATAACCGCTTTGATACACGGCTCGCTTTAAAATCAACTACAGATATCAAAGAAGGAAAAAATTTATACTACACAGAGCAACGAGTAAGGGACAACGACGAAGTTAAAGCCTCAACTCAACACCGCTCCAATACAAGTAATCCACACCAAACCAGTCTATACAATCTAATAGACACAAACATATCCGCACCAGTGGTCGGGCAATACTTAACATATAATGATGTAGATGGTAAATGGAGAAATACAACAATCGGCTCAATTGATACACTCTCTGATGTAGTCATAACAGGCACACCCACAAATAACCAACTACTCATTTATAGCACAGGGCAATGGCGCAATACAAACTCACCTTTTCTTAGATTGGATGGCCTCACTATGATGTTTGGAGATTTGAATATGGGAAGTTTTAATGTAGTAAATGTCGGTAATGTTGATGGTATTGATGTTTCGGCTCTTGATAGTGCTGTGGTTAAATTAACAGGAGACCAAACCATAGCAGGAATTAAGACATTTAGCAGTATAATAAATGCTAGTGCGGGTATTGATATGAAAAGCCAAAGTATAACAAATGTAAATTTGGTTGATGGTATTGATGTTTCGGCTCTTGACACTTCGGTGGTAAAACTAACGGGAGACCAAACCATAACAGGAAACAAAATATTTACTACTTATTTGACCGTAAAAGACTCAAATCCATTAAACACTGGCAAGTTATTCTTTAATTACAACAATAATATGGGCTCTATCTATTCGTCGGATGCTGGTGGAGCAACGGGCTATCCACTAACTATTGTCGGTTCTTCTATACTTTTTGCTCCAACAACAGGTGGTGGAATGACATTGACAAATAATGTTTTAAATTTTAACAGCACGACAGCAATCAGCGGACTGCCCGCGCCATTCTATGACGGCGATGCTTCAACGAAAGCATATACCGATACGAAACTGGCAAAGGACGGCACAACGGCTATGATGGGTAGTTTAAATATGGGAGGATTTAACATAACAAATGTAAATTTGGTTGATGGTATTGATGTTTCGGCTCTTGATACTTCGGTCGTTAAACTAACAGGAGACCAAACTATAGGAGGAATTAAAACATTCAGCAACATAATAAATGCTAGTGCGGGGATTGATATGAAAAGCCAAAGCATAACAAATGTTAATCTTGTTGATGGTGTTGATGTTTCTACTCTTGACACTTCTGTCGTTAAACTAACAGGAGACCAAACCATAGCAGGGAATAAAAAATTTACTTCAACAATAGAAGTGCGGGGTGCTACTGCTCCAACCGCTTTTGATGGTATCGGTATTGCCTTTGATACAGCGACAAATATAGGAATGATTGCCGCACAAAAAATAGCAACTGCGAGTTATTATCCGATACAAATAACTGGTTCGTATGTTGAGTTATATTCAGGTAATACTTTAATTATAACCGCAACTGGCACTACACTATCTTTGAATAACAACAAAATAACAAACTTAGCCACACCATCAGCAACAACGGACGGAGCAAATAAAAGTTATGTTGATACAAAAGACGGACAAAATGTTAAACTAACAGGAAACCAAACCATAGCAGGAATTAAGACATTTAGCAGTGCCCTTGAAATAACAGGAAATTCAACGAATGCGACAACAAAAGGAACTTTCGTGGTTTTTAACTCCACAGCCAATATAGGAACTATCGGATGCCTTGATATGGGCACTGGTGTAAATTATAACTTTGAAATAAATGCGAAAAAAATAAGTTTCATTATTGATGGAGCAATCGTCGGTTGGGTAAATGCTTCGGGGCTAGATTGTAATAGTAGCAAAATAGCCAACCTTGGAACTCCGACATTATCAACGGACGGAGCGACAAAAGGGTATGCGGACACATTGGACGGGCAAAATGTAAAACTATCAACAGACCAAACCATAACAGGAAGTAAAACATTTAATGGGGCGAGCACTACGATAAAATATCTAACTTTAACGAACAATGCCGATTTTAATAATCAAACTATCACTAATGGCGGAAATATAACATATAATGGGGCGAGGATATTAAACCAAAATGGAGGAGATATATTCTTTTCACAGACATCAGGAGATTATCAGTATTTCTTATTTACTCTAAATACTGCTACAAGTGGAACCGCGAACCAACGAGGCTATGTATTTACGAATGTAGCATCTGATGTAAAAGGAGCAGGTCTTTATATTTCAAAACTTTTGGATAATAAAAGTGCTTCGTCTGACATTGTCCGTTTTAACAATGCTGGCGGTATGCGGTTTTATGGTGCATTAGATATGAATTCAAACAATATAACAAATGGCGGAACAATAACGGGAACTACAATTACTTCAACCGCGGGTATATCAACCACAGCCTTAACAGCAAGCGACAATATAGTAGTAGGTGCTGGCAAAAGTGTTTTCATTGATAGAAGTGCCTTGGCCAACAATAAACTGGTTTTATGGGATGGAGGAACATTATCAACGACTGCTTTTCTTGGATTTGGTGTTGCTAGTAATACATTGATTTATAATGTTAATTCTGCCGATAGTCACGTATTTTATCATAGTGCGGCGACAGAATTATTTAGAATTAACAACACAGCAATCACTGCTTCAAAGGCAATAACGGCAAATGCGGGGATTACACATACTGGCACACTAGCATCGGCAACGAATACAAGCGGGGCAAAGATAGGAATTCAGGGGCCAACTGACGGAACAAATGCAAAAGGAATATTTCTATGGGATACGACTAATACGAGTTGGGGTATTTATGCAGCATCTGGTGGGGCTCTAAACACTAGAAGTTTGGCAAATGGTTTGGCGGTTTCTGGAAATGATTTTAGTTCGTATAGTTTTCGGTTTAGAGTGGCTAATGATGCTACGATGGGTTTTGTGTGGGAAAATTCAGCAGAGCAATTGTTAATGTCATTAAACGGGGCAAACGGGACTTTATGGACGAAAGGGTTAATTACGGCAAATGCGGGAATTACATATTCTGGGGTGCTAACAACGGCATCGGCAACAACTAATGGGGCAAAAATAGCAATTCAAGGACAAACAGACGGGGGTAGTAGCCGCGGAATATTTGTATGGGATGCTACTGATCCAAACTGGGGGATTTATATGTCTCAGTCTGGGACAAATAAAACATTAAGTGGAACAGGAACAGCACCAGCAGGAGGAGGAGGAGGATTAACTTCTTATGCTATTAGATTTAGAGTGAATGGTTCTTCAACGAGTGGGTTCATATGGGAGAATAATTCAAATACTGCTTTAATGTCATTAAGAGCGAGCGATGGTCAGTTATGGGTATTGTCTAATCCAATTCAATATTCAGACAGGAGAAAAAAAGAAGATATAAAGGATTGTTTAGGCTTAGATTTTATAATAAGTTAAATCCAGTCTGCTATCGTATGATTGACGACAAAAAGAAATGTAGGACTGGCTTAATAGCACAAGAATTAGAAGAAATACTAACAGAAATGGATATGCTAGATTTTGGCGGTTTTATAAAAGAAACAATTATGGTTCCGTGTCCAAAGCAAAGAGCGGAATACGAATTGAAAGGTGTGAGTGTTAAGCCAGAAGATGTTAAATGTGTTGATAGTGGTGATGTCGGTTATGGTATAGGTTATTCTGAGTTTATCGCCCCGTTAATTAAGGCCGTTCAACAATTATCAGCTAATCTCGGACATGTCCGAGATAGGGTAGATAATTTAGAAAAAGAAAATAAAAATCTTATGAATATACTACAAGAAATTAGAGAAAATGTCAAACAATAATACAACCAGACTTCACAGACCCCCACCTATTATGGATATGGATGGCGAACTAACTCCCGAGTTAAAATCCCGTGTTCTTGAAGTAGAACTAAAGACTGAGGAAAAAAAAGTAGAGCACGAATTAGAGGATAACTGGTCGTGCTGTTGTATGAAAAATAGACCGACAGACAGCCGACTTATTAAATACTTATTTCAAATGGGTATCATTATATCCATCATCACCCTTTGTATCGTAAGGCTATCTGAAAAGAACTTACCTTGTGAGGTTGCTAATACTTATGTCGGTATTTTAACACTTTTGATTGGGATTTGCCTTCCATCGCCTTCTTCAAAGAAGTAAGCATTCGTATATATGTGTCATATACCATCTATTATCACCATCACAGATTAAAGGCATTGCTTCATCAAAACTAACACACCAATCACTCATCTGTTTGTAAATACATTTAAATTTAGTATCTATACCTTTTTGAATACAATAAACACAACTTATATTCTTTTTTTCACTTATCCGTGAGTAAAAGTCGCAGGCAGTCTGCGAAAATATTTTGATTATTAAAAAGTTTATGAGTAGTAATATAACCATGACTGACTATAAATACCAAAAGATTATTTTTCTGAGCAATGATTTTGCTGGAGGAAGCAAAACATTTAATAAAAATATCCAAATGTCATTCACACCCACCAAAATGAATGTTAAGTTTATCCACTATATGAACGACCAGACCGAAACCAAAACCAGAATTCTTTACATGGATAGAATTGGAATTATTGGAACATTTGCGGACAGCACTACAGCAAACATTTCAAATCTCGGTTATAATTTGGGTGTTGTCGGATGGACTGACGGACAATATACATTTAAAGTCCTTGAAACCGACAGCGGAAATATTGACACAGGAAATTTAGCGGGGCGAATTGTTGTATGCCTAGAGTTTTTAGGGTAATAATATATAATGGAGAAGATTAACAATGTCAAAGTTAAGCCTGTGAAGCAGGACGGAAACGGAGATAAAAAAGCAAAAGGTTATAAATTATTCAATGAGCCGTATGCCAACATATTTCTACTTGCCCGTAAGAAGAGCGGTAAGACGACAGCACTCTTTGAAATACTGAAACGGACGACAGACAGAAAAACCCGTATCGTTATTATCGCTTCAACAATCCACAAGGACTACATTTATAAAGCAATGGTTAAGCACTTTAAGAACAGAGGCAACCCAATGGCGGTATATACCTTTCTTAAATCAGATGGTGTAAATGTTATTGATTATGAGTTAGACAAACTGAACAGACATGACGAGCAACACGAAGGAGAAATCAAAGATGAAGAAGAAATAGAGAAGCCACAATTTCTTTATTTCGGAAAAGAAGAAAAAAAGAAAACTACAGAACCAAAAGAACGACCCAGCAAGTATATGTCGCCAGAGGTAGTTTTTGTTTTGGATGATTTAGGTAGTGGATTAAGAGACAAGTCCGTAAGTGATTTGTTAAAAAAGAATAGGCACTATAAATCAAAGGTGATTATGTCAAGTCAGTATCTGAACGACCTACGGCCAGAAGCCATTAAGCAGTTGGATTATTTATTAATCTTTCCAAGCCAGTCTCAGGATAAAATGGAACTCGTGTATAAACACTTAGACTTATCTTTTGATTTTGATTACTTTCTTCAAAAGTATCACGAAGCAACAAAGGAGAGATTTAATTTTCTTTATGTTTCAAGTGTTGATGATGAGTTAAGAAAAAACTTTAATTTTCGTTTGAAATAAAAAATTATAATTTTATAATTATTTTTCTGTATTATATATGCCAGTATCACCAGTGATAATTTCACAACCATCAGGATATAACATCGGATACAATCCATCAATGCCACAGAAGGGAGGAAAAAAAGTATCTCGGACAAGATCAAAGAAGAAGAGCGGTCAAAAGGGAGGAAAGATTAACTGGGCTAAGGTCGGAAAAACTGCCTTGGCTGTTAATAAATTTCTTCGCGATAATAAGGTAATCTCTAGGACTGCGGGGGCGTTGAGTAGTGTTGGGGTGCCTTACGCTGGTAGTGTTAGTGCTACTGCCGCAAAACTTGGGTATGGTAAGCAACGAGGAGGTGCTGTAAAGTTCCGTTGAAGATATTTGTAAATCCACACTCTCATTCGTTTCACTCATTTTCGTGTGTTTTACAAACATCGAAAACAGATTAATTTTTTTAATAAAGAAAAATAGATGTCTATCTATACAATGGTCGCTAAGACTAAGAAGGCAAAAGTCCGTCCACCACGAGTTTATAGAAATAAGAGCGGGAGGCCGTATATTATCCAGAAGGGTAAAAAATATTATCTTAATTTTGGTAAGAAAACAAATGATTTAAGCACATTACAAATCGTTAAACTTTTTATGAAATATATTAGCAAACCAAAGTCTCAAAGGGCTAGCCGCAAACCAAGAGAAAAAAATAATCAAATCTGATTTCAATCTTCTTGAACATGAGAACCGAAACCAGATACAAAGCAACTTACAAAAGAAATATGAGTTAATACATGACGAGGAAGAAAAGGAAAAGAAGAAAAGGGAGGATTTAGAAGAGGAGAAGAATAGGCTAGAAAGAAAAATCCAAGCCGATGCTAAGGAACTAAAAGAAACAATGGATAGGGAACATAAAAAACAACTTGCGGAGATTAAGGAAAGACAGGAAGAAAAATCTAGGGAACAGAAAAAGGAACAACGACTTATTCAGGAACTACAGGCAGAACAACGACATAGACAGGGATTATTGACTGCTCCAGTTGCACAGCCTATTATAGCGAACCCTAATCCCCCTTCAACTACAAATAAACCAAAGAAAACCGCAACTACATCTTCCCCAAAAATAACTGATATAACTGACAAAGTAAATAAACAAGAAAAAGATTTGAAAGAAGAAAAAAGACGAAGAATTATTGATGAAATGTTCTCCGAGAAAACGAGAAAAAAACGTGCCAAAAAAATAAAAAATAATACAATAATAAATCACCTTAAAAAAGCAGGCATTAATATCCCTATAATAAAAAATAAAGGTTCAAACGACTACGCCACTAGTTTAAAGAGATGGTTATACACACAAAAAATCACTGAAAACATATTATCGGCAGAAGATGGATGGGATAAACTAGAACAATTTACAACAGAAATGATTGCTAAAAATGAAAGCAAAAAGAATGAAGAAAAAAAAACTCCTGTAAATAGCACTCTATCGCCAATAGACCCACCCCGTTTTGAAAATTCTCCAGATGCTAAACAACTTATATTAGAAATGACAAAGCCACAACCAGAATATCTCCAACATGTTGGAGATAAGGAGACACAACCGACAGATGTAGCACCGCCCACGAGCACAAGTTCTGCGGAGCAACAGCCAGAGCCCGAGCAAGAGCAACCACAGACAGAGGAGCCTCAGCAAGAGGGTGAGGGGCGGGGATTAATGACTAATGAAATAGATGATATAATGAAAAAATATAGATGGTATCTCGGAGCGATAGCCAGTGATGAAATCTATAAGTTGAAGCCCGGAAGCAGAAAGCGATACGGATTTATTATGAATTTAGATAATCACAAACAAGCGGGGTCTCATTGGATTGCTATATGGGTAAGTCTGGATAAAGACAGGTCAGTGGAAGTGTATGACCCATTAGCACTTTACCATCCAACGGAAGACTTTCAACAACAAATGAAACAACTCATTGACAAAAGCCACCCCGATAGTTATTTATTAATGAAGGTTAATCAAGTAAAACAACAGAGTGATACTTCCTCAACTTGTGGATGGCACTCAATGAGATTTTTAATGGAGCGGGCGAAAGGTAATCGCTTTAAGTTTGCTAGTGGATACACAGACTTAAAGGAAGAAGAAGCGGAGAAATTAAAAGCACAGAATGGGTATGGTAATTTTTAATACTTTTATTTGAAATATTATTTGTATTATATACAATGGACTATAAGGGAGGAAGAAGTTCGGGTATTTACTATATTAGCAGCAAAAACAGAATAACTGGCACAGATAGCGACTTTACACACGAAGTCAATTTGAAGGGGCTAGACAATCCAACACATTGTAAAATTCTTCATATCTATGTTCCAAAGTCGTATTACTCTGTGGCTTCACCATATAATACTTTTACTCTTAGTGAAGACGGGTATGAGGCTTTAATTACTATACCTGAAGGAAACTACACAATGAACAATCTAAAAAATAAGTTGTCGGAGATACTAACCGCAGACAGCCCTAATAATTATACTTATGTTGTATCCAGTAATAATACCAACATAGAACCAGAAGATGGCAAATTAACATTCAGTGTTTCAAATAACGGAGGTATTCAACCGCGGTTTATATTTGATAGTGATACCCGTATTCACGAGGTAATGGGGTTTGATAGAAATTCAACATATTTCTTTGCCAATGATTTCATTAAATCGCCAAATGTAATTATTCTAACTGGGGAAAAGACTTTATACCTTCAATCAGACTTAGTTGGTGAAGGAGATAATCACGTGCTACAAGAAATATACACTGCCAACAAAATTCCTTTTGGTGCTGTTATATACGACGGAAGCGGGTCGGAGTATGGTAAGAAATTATCAACCAGTTCAAATAATGTATTTAGGTTTTATCTTACAGACGAAAACGATCAGGCTATAAATCTTAATGGTTTGGGTATTGTAATGACTTTGTTGATTTACAGAGAGACTAATTATTTTAATTTATTTACATCATTCTTCAATCTTTTGAAACAGAGATAAATAATTATTTTTGATTTAATTATTTTTTCTATAAATATATTCTTGTGAATTAGTTAATAATCTCAACTGCCTAAAAATCAAAAACAAAATGCCAACTCAACACGGCGGAGAATTAGACTTCAGTAAGACTGATTATATCAGTGCTTCTTATCGTTTGAATAAACTTGCTCCACGTGAGGGCTCTGGAACCTTTGAAGTCACCACTGCTGGAGGGCAAGAACGATCATTTGACCTTATCAGTCGTCCGTTCAATCTCGCCCGCTCTTATTTGAGTTTTACTTATACTATGAGAGCAGCGGGCGCCAACACTTATTCAAGAATTTTTATGGACTGCCTTTCACAAATTAGCCAGATACAACTTCAGACCCGTAGCGGTGTTTATCTGTGCGACCTTAACCATCTTAGAATGGTAACTAAGATGTTGTGGAAACCAGAAATGAGCTTGAAGGATTTCCTTGACCTTCCTAACCACGGGGATGCTAGTGGATACGGATGTATGCTACAAAAGTGTAATGCTAACGGCTTGATTAATATTAGTGCCGTTGAAGCAACTAGAACAGCCTTTCGTGCGGCCGCTGATGGTAATAACGATGTTGCTGCGGCAACTCAGGGTCTATTGCGAGAGCCAGTGATTTCTGCTCGTCGTCACGATGATGCTGCTTTGACGACTGGAGTTGGAGCACTATCCGCCGTAAATGTTAATTACAATGAGGCGAAGTATCTTGTGGGTAGTGGAGCGAATGCCGCTTTGGCCGTTAATGTTAAAATTCCTTTGGGTATGATTATTAACACTATTTTCGCACTTGATAAGACTATTATGTTTCCAGAAATTTTGACCATGCGAATTGTGTGGGGTGCTACTGACAGAACTGGTTATACGGTGACGAATGGTGCCGCTACTTGTCTTAGCACTGCTTATCTTGCCGCAGGAAATGCTACCATGCCTATGGCTGTATCTGCTGATGTCACCAATCTTGCCTTGTTTCTTGCGGTTGAAACGAACCCTGATGTCATTCAATCAATCCAGCAGAAGATTGCTAGCCCCGAAGGCATGAACTTCAATATTGATTATCCCTATGTTTATAAGAATACTACACAAGCAAGCACAAGCCAAAACATTATTATGCGATTTGACAGAGGTCATGGTCGCCGTTTGAAGAAGATTTATCACTCTGTTTTTAACACAGAAGAAAGAAAGAACACAGCCTACGACAACGATAATCGCGCCGCCGCTAAGGTTGTCAATTTCTACACTACTCTGGATGGTTCCCGCCAGCAAGAATTCAACATTGACACAGCGAGCGAAGAAGACTATATGTACTTGAAGCCAAAGGTTGAGGGTTCGGCCTTGTTGAATAACGATGTGTATAAATACAATTGGTTCTGGGTTGATGCTTGGGATAATACCCGCCCGCTATGGAGCAAAGACCAGAATGAAATCAGCGGTTTAAGTCTTGATACTGAGCGACGATGGGAGTTTATTGCGACCACCGCGAATGCCGCCTACAACCACTACACCGTGGCCATTACTCAGCGGGAGGTTCAGGTTAAGGCAAATATGATTACGATCTATAACTCCTCCAGTGAGGTAATATGTAATTATTAATTTTCTATAGTTAATTTATTTTTTTGATAATATAGCCCTACAATGTCCCACCAGAGAAACTTAATCGCACAAAATCCAGACGGCGAATTTATAAATGTCAGTGTTGGATATGATGGTAATATTGAAACAAATAATTCAAAAACCGCTTTTGGCGAAGCAGTAGTAGGTCAATTAACACCAGTATTACAAGAAATCTTTCCATATACCATTAATACTAGGATATGGACAAAAACAGAAACAAAATCGTCTGTGTCATTCTTGAATAATATGGCTGAATTGAAAACAACTGCTAATGCTACGGCAGATGCTGGATTAGTAAGTAAAAGGAGAATAAAATATAGAACTGGAATGGGTGTCCTAGCCCGATTTACTGCTCTATGGACAACGGATGATACAAAAGATTACTATTCATTTATTGGAATAGGAAATGATCTCGTTGATGGATTTTATTTTTACAAAAATCAAGCAGGAATGAATATCGCGCATCTTAAAGGAGGTGTTGCAGTTTATATTGACCAAGAAGACTGGGACGACCCATGCGATGGGAATTTCGCTATGCCGAACTTAGACTGGAGCAAAGGAAATGTATTTCAAATTCAATTTCAGTATCTTGGGTTTGGTGCTATTAAGTTTTCAATTGAAAATCCCATAACAGGATTATTTCAATTAGTTCATATGATTGAATATGCGAATGCTAATACTGGTGTAAGCCTGCGAAATACAACATTACCTTTTACGGCAGTCATGAGAAATGATGCAAAGACTGGAATACAAATTCTTAAAACGGCGAGTGCCAGTTTATTCATTGAAGGAACGAATACGATAAACACAAGTATAACAAACGAAGTGGAAGGAAGTAAAGCAGCAAACACCACTGAAAGTCCTATTATTAGTATAAGAAACAAAGCGGTATTTGATGCGGGAGGTGCTAATTTGGCAAATTATTCAAATGTTTATCCCACTTTGATAAGTATTACAAATGAAGATACTAAGTCAAATGTTGTTAGAATGGTATTAAATGGAACACTAACTGGAGCAGGTTTTGCGGATGTTGATTCTAAGTATTCAATTG
The DNA here is from genome assembly GCA_019918135.1 of Paulinella micropora. Classification (NCBI taxonomy): domain Eukaryota; phylum Cercozoa; class Imbricatea; order Euglyphida; family Paulinellidae; genus Paulinella; species Paulinella micropora. Next base: position 22,459 of record WBZZ01005269.1, read on the forward strand.
TAGATACTGACACAAAGGCGAGTGCTATTGCAAACGGAACAACAATTTTTAACTATATGTTAATTCTCAATCAACTCAACAAATCAATCTTAGAAGTTATGATATATACCTATCACCGAGTGATGTATTGACTTTTACACAGAAGTCTGTCTCTGCTGGTGGAGGAGGAAATATCAATATTATTGCTAACTTCATAGAAGACCAATAGATATTTGCAAATTCACACTCCCGCTACCGCTCCCGTGTGTTTTGCAAACATCGTTTAAAAGTAAATAATAATAAAAAAAATAATAAGCGGAAAGCGATATTTGACAATAAACGAGAATGAGCGTAGCGAATGAGAGTGAAATTGTCAAATATCAATTATAAATATTTTTTACCGCATCTTTGTTATTAAAATAAGGTTGTTGAATTAAATATTCAAGGTATGGTTTATCAATCTTAGCGACATCTTCAATTTTCATTTTTTTATACTTACCATATTGAAGAAAAATGTCTGCTTCATTTTTTTCTATCTCTCCAATCTCAAACTTGTTTGAGATTTCTATGTTAGCCTTTATTTCAGTAATCCCCGTTTCTTTCAAATCAGCAGTCGTAAAAGGAGTGCTTTCTTCCTCCATCATTTTTGATAATGTAGACTCCAACGGAATAACTACTTTAACATTATCGTCTCTTGGTTTATATTGCTCATAGAAAGAAACGATGTCGGGTTTAGTCCATTTAATAGTGGGTTTCTTAACTTCGCTGTCAATGTTCCATTTTTCAATTTCATTCAAGTAGTCCTGCTTGGTGCTTAGGTCTGTCATTGATATATATACTACAAAATAATTTTATTGTAAATATTTTTTTACTTCTGCCTTAATGTCGGTAAATTTCTCAAACCAAGGCTGTTTCATAACCCATTCAAGATATGGTTTGTCAATAACCGCTACATCTTGAATTTTCTTACCTTTATACTTACCAAATGGAAAAACATCGGTTGGCTTTCCTTCTCTACTTTTTCCAATAGCCTTTATTTGGTCTTGAATTACCTTTTGAATATCTTTCAATGTGAATGTTTCATTTTTGGTTTCAAGCGAAAGTTTTTCAAACTTCTCGCATAGTCTGGTGAGGGCGGACATTGGTATATATAGACTGATAAAAATTTATTGAAAAAGATTAATTAATTATTTATCAACTTTCAATATGCCTTTTTAAAATCCGTAAGGCAGTGTAGAGATATGATTATCTTTAATCGGCTGTATTACTCTTTTTGTGTAAGTAAAGGAGAATATCTTTTTCAAATGTTCGGAGGTAATCGTTTTGTCTTTTTTGTTCCTCGTAATTTTGCTGTGGTTGTGTATTGCTACATTTCCATTCTCAGCCACATTCTTTGCTATGTGCTTTTCTCCTTCTGTCTCCAATAATGCTTCTTATTCCTCATATGCTTTCTTTGATAGTTCTTCGTCCTTTATTCCCAGACCATTGCTTATCACACTAAACATATTTACCAAGTTCAGTTTCCTGCAGGTGTCGTAGTTCATAGAAAAGCCTTTCAGTTTCATTTTTGTTGTGCCGTCGTTTAGTATGTAGCCGTAGGACTTAGGCCCCGAGCCCACAAATGTAGTTATCCTTCTGCTTACTTTTGTCTTTTTGTCTATTAGTTCGTCTGTCCATTGTCCCAATAAGTCCCCTGTCTGTATTGTTGTCTGTCCTTGTTTTTCATCAACTGAATATATTATGCTGTCTGTGTCGTGATATAATACCCTATCTCCCAATCTATCCATCATATCATACAATCTCATTTGTGCGTGTGCTGTTGTGAATAAAGCCACACATATGTTTGTGTTGTAAGGGTCTGACACTTTTTCGGCGTGTAGATTGTAGGATAGTTCAAGGCATTCTTTATTTATCATATTGATTGAGATTTCGTTTATGTCTTTGTCATTTAGTATTTTGTATAATTCTGCCTCACTCCTGACTATTGTCGTCTGTGTCTTGTTGCTTTGTTGTCCAAACTTTCCCCACAGAGAATTCAGACATAGTTTTGCGACTGCCCTCCTTCCTTCATTCTTTTCTATTTTGCTTTTGTCCAACTTAATACCCATCTTTTCCTCATAGTCTTTTATGTAATTGTCTTTTTGTTCCTCTGTTTCCACATTTGACGGGTAGCCACTTGCCTCTTGCTTTACTTGTAGAAAGGTTTTTATGTAGTCTTTGAATAGTGTTGTTGTCTGCTGTTCCCAGTGCCACACCTCATAAACTTTAATGATATTATAACCTTTTTCCATTGCTTTATAAATGAGTGGTGTTGCCCAAGTGCCTGCTAATACCCTCTCTGTGTCGTCGTGCTCACATTTGTCTTGTAGGTTTTCCTTTCCACACTTATTGCATAAATAATACATCATCTTTCCTCTATCTTGACAGGGTAGGACTGGGTGAATTAGTCCCCTTGGTGGTAGCATTTTTACTTTGGCTAATCCAAATGCTGTCTTTTGCTTTATCATTTGTAATGCTTGTGTATTTTTGATTACTTTACGATGTCCAAGAGGGTAGGGGTCATAAAACATAACAGACGGATAGAGGGAGCATATGTCTATGTATTTGGCGTATTGTTGTTCATTCATAGCCCTCCAATATAAAGATATAGCATTTGTCCTTCCCCCAAACATCGCGTGTCGTGGGTTGATTGTCTCTTGCTCCATTAATGTCTCTTCTATGTTGCTTTTGAATTCCTGCCTTACTCGTATTCTGTTCCACTTACAACCCCATATTGTTATTAACTTATTCACTTCCTCGTGTTGCTTTATTAAAGTTTCCCGTCGTTTTGTTTCCTTGTATAATTGTCCAAATGTCTTATTAACGGATTGCTCTTTATTCATTTGATTGCCGTCATAACACTCAGGACACCCGTGCCAGTAGCACCCATGAAACTCATATGCTGTTTTTGTCTGTGGGTCATATCCGTCTAAGTATGCCTTACCTCCGCCTTTTAAATGTATCATTTTTTCTTTTCCATTTAATCCGTGATGTATGGTTGTATTGTCTTTCTTCTCTCGGTATGATAGCCACTCCACACACATACGGCTCGTTTCGCATCTACCTGTATGGCGTTATATAAAGCAATCTATATGCCGACAGATAGCATAGCAGTCATACCAACACACAGAACAGACAAAGCGAAAATAGTTGTGTATTGGAATGGGTCTATGGCAAATTCTAGAAAGCTCTCTCTAAATTTCATATACCCCCTTCTCAATATATCCACATCACTATGACAATATGCTTCCATTTCTTTTTTAAAATCAAACACTTTGTCCTTTTGTTCTTCATACCATTTCAGAAATTCTTGTCGTTTATGTTTTGAAAATGTGTTGTAGCCGTAATAGTCCTTATCTGGTATTGCCCCTACATAATTTTGATTTGCCTCAGTATTGAAGAAATGTGGGAAAAATCCTTTCTTTAATTCATCTAAACCAAAAGTCTCAGGGAAATCGGACAGGGGCATAGTTAGGAAAGATAGACTATCAATAAATCTAATCTTGCCTACAGCCATCATCATAATCTTACCTCCTTGATATATGACAAATGGTGAAATGCCTTTTTCAATCAACCACTTAAGCACGAATTGACAATCATAACCCCTTGCATTATGTGCTATGAATGTGAAGTCCTTGTGTTGATTGCCAAATGCCCAATTACAAAACTCTTCTATGCTTTTGTGTATCATGGGTGTGCTGTCTGTGAAATACTGGCTCTCTGAATGGTTAATGATATGTGTGCCTGTCTCTTGTGTTGCCTCAAAGTCAAAGAACACATATTTATCAGAGGGCTTATGTATTTCTTTTTGTTTCATATTACACCTATGCTCAAATGGTTGGAGGATTTTACAATTTTTACATTTGTCATAACCACACTTATGTTCGCCTGTGAATGTCTTAGAGCAGTTAAGACATTTCTTTTTGTTGTCGCATGTGGTGGCTCTGTGATTGTTGAAGCATTCATCATTCGGAAATTTACGATTACATTTTTCGCATTGTTTCCATTTTGTTATGTTGTTATACCCCTTACATCCATCCGTAAGGCATATATTACATTTCGCCACACAAGAATGATTATGCTCATAACCTTTCATACACTGCTCGCAAAAGTTTCGTTTTGATAGGAATGCCTTCATGCTAACTATGGTGTCGTAATGATTTTTGGTTTTGAGTATGTATATGTGTTTGTATAGTTGCTCCTTTTCATCTTTGAATTCGGTTTTATATATTATCTTGTCTGGATGTTCAACAATTACTATGTTGTATTTTATATGACTAGCAAACACATCTACCTCAGAAAGACCACATAAATCTTTTATGACACCGGCCTCCTCATGTAATGTATTTGCCAGTTCGTCCTGTATCCTGCGACCCTTCCTTATTTGTTCGTATTTGTTGTGTTTCTCTATCTTGGCAGTTGCCACAACGATAGCCCTTGCAAGACATATGTTGTCGTCATTGTTTATTTGTATCACTCCTTTCTTTTGTAAATGTCCTCCTGTGTTATTGCTTTCAATCTAGCCCCTCCCTCTGGCATCCTTACTCCCATAAAATTGAAATCAATCAACTCCATAGTTGCTCCTTCTTTGTCCATCCACACTTCGTCGTTTGATTGTAAAATTTTTGTAAGTCTTTCTAATATGTCTTGTAAGTCAAAGTCTTTTACTTTTACAAGAGAATTTCTTGTTTGAACATTCCACGATTCAGGAATAGCCGATATCCTTACTTGTATTTTGTCGTTTGAATTATATAAAGACTTAAAATCATCCACGATTGAACCTATCATTTTTATAATATCTTCCAACGAAAACTTTTTAATCTTTTGAGAAAAATTTTTATTGATTTTTACATTATATAATGACTGCCCCACTGGTAAATCGTGTTTCATGTCTTGTCGTATTAATTTATATCCATTGAAGTCAATGACATTTGGTTCTTCCCTTTTCCTCTCTTTTATTTCCCTTTGTTTTCTGTCTGGCATTACATACTGCTCAGGGTTTGGTAGTGTCCCTCTTGGTGTTGTTATATCATAAAACCTCTTGCCGTTTGGTTTTTTTTATTGGTTCTTCCCTTTTCCTCTCTTTTATTTCCCTTTGTTTTCTGTCTGGCATTACATACTGCTCAGGGTTTGGTAGTGTCCCTCTTGGTGTTGTTATATCATAAAACCTCTTGCCGTTTGGTTTTTTTTACATAGAGTTTGTTTTGCCGTATTTGGTATTGTATGCCCTGTTCTGTGAGTTTGTCAAGGCTCCAAGTTTGCCCCCCGTAGTCTATGCTTGACATGTTATATTAGGGTTTTGATTTTTCAAAAATAAAATAAATATATCTATATAGGTATATATATTTTATCTATATATAAATAGATATTATATCCTTAATATAAAATTTATATCGTTTTTCATAGGGCGATATTTAGTCCTTCAACGAGCCTCTGGAGTTGCTTCATCCTTGCGATGTCAACCTTCTCCTTTTCCCTTTTCTCCTTTGCTTTCTTCAATATAACCTCCTTGTTCTTGTTGTAGTATTCCTTAGCCCTCTGCTGTGCTTTCTCTTTGTTTTTTATATTATAAATTCTCATTCGTTCTGAATTCCTTTGCCTGATTTCTTCGTCTGTAAATACTTTGGTTCTACCCATCGTGTGTTTTTGTTTTTGAATTTTCAAAACAATAATAGTATTTATATATATAATATAATTTTTCATTTCTTTAAATAATATTTATTCTTTTATTTACAAACTTTCAATACAGAGCACATTTTTTTTTTGGAAAAAAGATAAGGGGGTTCAGGACATCGAGAAAGAATAAGAAAAGTGGGATAACGAAGCCTTGTATTAATAGTTTGTGAAAAAGTGCTATTTTCTAGTTTTGCTAGTTTTGGCTGATTAATAGGAGAGCGAAATATGGCGAAATGGGCTAAATTTATACATATAAATATAAAGATAAGTGTCCTATAGTGGTACCTATAGTAGTATGTCACCAAACTAACATGGAGTTGAAAACCAACAAGATACAGCGCGTCTTTCAAACACACAAGCAATCCAAAGACGCCTCGAGGTTCTGTTGTAAGTGAAGCCCAACTCTAATTTCTCATAGTCAAAAGTTGGTTCATATTCCCGCAAACCATGTGCTATCGAATGGTACCATCGAAACTTGCGGTTGGTTTGGATTTTACAAACTTTCAAAAACTTTGAAGACCCTTTAATTACTGCAGACGTGCTTTGTTATCTCAAAAAGGAAATCATTATTTAGGGTTTATAATAAGAAACAAAAAGAAATGCACCGATTGTTATAAAACATACTTTGATAAACATACTTGTAATGAAGATAGACAATCATATGTGGATGCGATGTTTAAAAACAAAAGAAAATTATTAACTAGATTTGTTGAAATGAAATACAACAATGAAGATGAGGTTTTTCATTATGACCTTGAGACATTTACAAATCAACAAGAATTACACACACCTTATATAGCAGGTTATACAATTGCAGATATTGGTTTTAAATATGTCGCAGGTGATGATTGTATTTCATATTATCTTTTAATATGCGGAAGAATTAAAAAACAAAAATCCAGAAGCGATATTATATGTTAATGCTTTTAATAGTAGTAAGTTTGACCACTACTTCCTTCAAAAAGAATTTATTAAAAGAAAAATAAAAGATACTCCTTTGATTAATAATGGGGCTATTATCTCATTGGAATACAAGAACATAAAATTTTGGGATATGTGTAAGCACACTGAAGGGAGCCTTAAAAAGAACCTTGAAACTTTTGGCTTGTAATGTTTTGAAAGGAGATTTTGACCATAGCAAAGCGAAGCGATGGGAAGAGATGGACGAGGAAACCAAAAAAGAATGTTTAGTGTATTTAGAAAAGGATGTAATTGTGCTAAAGGAATTACACGACACACTCAATAAACAGACATTCAACGAACATAAAACTAATATAACAAAGTTTATCTCTACTTCATCTCTTACATTCAATTTATGGAAAAAGAAAATTGGCAAAAAATACAAAATCTATCTTCCAAAATTAAAACAAGAAAGAGACTTTAGAAGAGCGGTATATGGTGCTAGAACTTACCCAAGCAAAAGAAGATTTATCTCTGAGCAATATGAAAAATATAAAAGAGGCGAAATAAGTTTTGATGAGATTGTTGATTATCTCATTGATGCGGATGTAGTCTCACTTTATCCAACTGCGATGCTTGAATTATTTATGACTGGTGAAATAATAGAACACGACAAACCAACAGAAAAAATGTTGGGTAAATTAGGTATATGGAATGTTGATTACATATCACCAAAAAATCTTTTACACCCGCGAGTGCCATACAGAGATAGCAAAGGTTGTTTAAAGTGGGAATTAAGGGATATGAAAGACCAATGGCTAACTTCTGTAGATATTGAAGATATGATTGAACTTGGATATCAAGTAAAAATTAATCATGGCTATTACACAGATGGAGCAGAACCAGTATTTAAAGATTATATATTAGACTTATTCAAGAAAAAACAAAACTCAAAGAAAGGCACTCCACAATATCTATTAGCGAAGTTATTTATGAATTCTTTATACGGGAAGACAATTCAAAGACCGATAAACTCAGTGAGTAAATTTATTTCTAAAAATCACGAATACTGGAAATTCTGGGCTAAACACGTAATAACCGATATTGAAAAGTTTGAGGAGGCGAATGGCGAATTATGGCTTATTACAGGAACCCCCCGCGACGAACAATTGATAGAAGAAAAATTACAAAGCTTACACAATATGGAGCCTTCATATTGGCACACAGCCGACGAATTATGTATAAGTATATGACTGAGGCTAACCCAGACAACAACCAAGACAATGACTATTATTATACAGACACAGACAGCATTCAAAGCAATGTAAGAAATATTGAACGTATAAAGAGATTTAGAGATAAATCAATCGGCGGAATGGATGATGACCTTGGAACTGGTTGCAAAATAATAATTTTATTATTTTGCAACCAGTTCCAAGGTTTATGGATAGCACCCAAGTTATATATGTTGGAGGATAAGGAAACACACTTGCACTTTAGAGGTAAAGGCTTAGACTTAAAGAAATTAAATCCCGCTTCATATGAATTAATGGACAAGGGCGAAAGCCTAACAAAGACAAGAAACTTCATAATGAAGAAGATACACACAAACAGAAACAGCAAACAACAACATATTGAACATTTTAGCATACAACACCAAAAGAATGTTGTAAAAGTTGTTAATAAATCACGATGGTGTGGGCGAGACTTCTACACAGATAATGATAGTATCCCTTACGGATATCAGATTGCGGAAATGAAATGAAAGCGATGCTCGTAAATATCAATTAATTAATTTTTTATGTTTTTATATCCTATAGTATATAACTAAACATTCGACAATCTTGGGGGTATCCCTTTTTCCGAAATTTTCCATGAAGTATATGGACTTTTTTGAAAACGTGTGGAAATGAAAGGAAATGACTTCCCTGATTGCAGAACATATAAAAATAATATTAAAATATGTTTTTATTAATTGTAATACACTTTAACTTCATCTTCAGAGGTGGGCAGGAACCGGTCCGACACGGTAATTTTTCTACTTTTTCGTAGTCCCGGCTACCATGAATCTATGATGATAACAATGCCGAACATGCAGAATTTGCTTTTACTGTTTATTCTTGCTTACATTAAGCATTTTACTATATTAAGACATGGTTTTACCTTCAAAAAATTCTGTTTGCCCGCTGTGACGTACGCTGGTACGTAGAGGGGGGAGGGGGGGGGTGGGGGGGGGGTGGGGGGGGGGGAATGGGTCGGAGGGAGGACGCTTCACATCAGATTCTGGTGCATTATCAGAGTTAAACAAATTTCTAATTTCAGTTTTTAGAAGAAGCGTTACAGTTGCAGTTGCCCTAGACAAAAACCATTATGAAAAAGTCGGACCCAGAAAAATTCATTCAAAAAAAATAATCACATACGACCACGTCCACGTCCACGTCCACGTCCACCCGCAGCACGACGTGCGCGGCGACGTCCGCGCAAACGGATTCCTGAGTTACGCATTCTCCAACTTGCGTCGGAGCGATCTGAATCATCTACAATATGGATAGCATCATGTTAAGGAGGAGAAGAAGAAGAAGAAGAAGAAGAAGAAGAAGAAGAAGAAGAAGAAGAAGAAGAAGAAGAAGAAGAAGAAGAAGAAGAAGAAAACTAATACCATGCTTTTCTTCCTCTGAACCAGAAGATCGATCAGACGATGAGTCAGTTGATGAACTGGAAGATGAAGTATCAGATAAGTCATCCTCTGAATCTGCCACTGGTTCTGCAGGCTGAGCAGCACCAAGCTCTTCTTCCTCAGGGAACCCACAGTCGCATCGTTCGAAATGGTTCCACGCTTGTTCAATAAGCTCTGCCTTCTTGAACTGTTTCCGATCGGAGTTTTGCGTTGCAACACCATGCATTCTCATCCATGATTTCAATTCGCTAACTACCATCTGCTTGGACGCAAATTGCTTTTTTTCCTCTGACGATCTTAGCAACGTGAGAATTTTCCGCCAAGGCTCAGAAGCATTTCCAAATGCTAAATCCTGCTCCTGCTTTTCTTCGCTAGTAAGCTGTCTTGCACCACGCCATCTCGGGTGAGCTGGAGGACGTCCTTCATTAACAAAATAAGTGCGTGGTAAGGACAGCAGCTCTTCATCGGTCAAACGCGTAAGTGCGTTCATTTTCTCCTGTCGTTCTTGAGGCAACTCCATCCAATTTACAGGTAGCTCGTCGATCAATCGAAATTCTGCTCTCCATTCCTTGCCTTTTGCATCGACACAGGACATATGAGCAGGACGGCCGGGCAGGCCGCCTTCGAAGTAATCTCCATCCACCTCTACTCTGGTCAAATTTCCACCTGCTAACATTTCCTCCACATGTGCTCGCTCATCCGGCCCTAGGTATTTAGTAGCCAAAGCACGAATATCCTTCTTCAGGCGCGGATTGACGAAGTAGCCGACTGGAAGCTTGGGAGGCATGTCGGTCGCTGTCATAAATAGAGAGAGAGATAGATAGATAGAACGAGAGAAAGAGAGAGATATATATATATATATATATAGAGAGAGAGAGAGAGAAAGAGAAAGATAGATAATATTATTACCGGGGCGTCCGATAAACAAATTGATCGGTTCTCCTCTGGGATCATCACGCACTCCATGAAAATCCTGTGCGTCTCCCCAAGTAGCGATCTCTACAGTCGGCAAAGCGTCAGGATCTTTCTTGGTGATTCTATATGCCAAGGGTTTGTTGTAGTTTTTGAAACTCTTGTTCATACACGGGCTAAAATGAGTCATCCAGTCGTAGTTACATCCGAGAACAACCAGCACATGCCTCTTCTTGTGCTGCTTCTTGAATGCAAGAATGAGCTTTAATAACGCTTGAGCGATGTTAGTTGTCAGGAAGGTGCTCTTCCACCCGATATCCATAACTGGAAATTCCTGATCATCTCCATCGTGCCCGTGCCCTGGTGGCTTGCGATGTGACTCTACTTGGAAACGGATTCCTCTGTCAACGACATTGAGCCCAAGGAAACCCAGCATCGCCCACGCGGTGTTATCACCAGCTCCGTCCCACTCAAGATATAATTTCCACGCTTGCATTGTGCGAGGGTTCCAAAGTTGCCAATGTAAAAGTGCGGCAAGCATAGTAATGTTGCTGTTCGCGCCGTGTTCTACCGCGCCTTCAAGGTACGTCAGAATAAAATGCGTATCGGTAGTGTAGCAGGTATTGATTCCAACGCAAAGGCGAAACACAATTTTTCCTTTGAAATCTTTCGCGGCGCGGCGGCAAGATGGGATCTTCACTGGCGGTTTCATATCGGCTGATATGACTGTGGCAGCAAAATCTGCTGGTGCTGCCTTCTTGCGCTGCATGCTGGCAACGCGGCACGCCCTGTGAATTTTGTGATGAAGCCTGCTACGGCGACGCCATTCTTGAGCTTCTACTTCAGTCCTGAAACCGTTAGAATGATCAGCAGCAAGCTCTGTGCAGATCTCGCATTTTGAGAAATCTCCTTCTGCAAAACAAACCTGTAATAAGTAATGATAACGAAAATATGCATAATACCTCTGACAAACTTGACGTGCGGAAAATCCATGCGCCAAACTTTGTTGATCGTATTGTCTGTCGGAGGATTATTTGGATCAACTCGTTTCGAACAACCAAACCGAAGGCACATATCTTTCCAATTCTCGCGAACATAGTTTTGGACTCCTGCGTCCTGAGCCATTTCTTGCATCCTCCATATTCCGTCGCTGCATATCTCCGGGTAACTCTCCATGAACTTCTCGCAGAGTAATACTGCTACCACATCTTCTGTTTCAGGAACGGTTGAGTAGCTTTTTGTCAAAACCTTCGTGTTATTTGCAAGAAGTTTGTGTGCTCTTGACAAAACTTTATCACCGATCCCGTAGATACGCTGCCAGGCTACTTTGCACACAGCCTCCGTTAAATACATATACTGAAACGATCCAGTTTTTGTTTGAAACGATTCAAGCTGCGAAGCTGCCCAAGAATAAAGCTCACTGAGAGACGATGACGCATTCTTCGCTCTCGTGTAAAGCACATCACGCGTGTCGATAAATGAATAACACTTCCACTTTTTGCAGCAGACAGACTTAACTTCCCTGTCCAAGTCGGCGAAGGTAATCCCCAACAGTTTTTGGAGCGCAGACGGTCTCTGAAGCTTCACTGCACCTTTCGTGCGACTTTTCATCGTGTAGGGGCGCGTTGGATTCTTACGTGGTCTGCTGTAAGGAATTGGTGATAATCTCATGATGTTATACAACAGCTCATTCGATTCCATAAGCTCGTCGAAGTTCAATCGAAGCTCGTTGGATAATTCCGCATCGTCCACGCCGACCAGAGGAGGAAGCAATCCAGGGTTGATAGATGCAGCATCACCGTTTGAATCCGTATCTGAACACTCTTCGTCGACGTTCTACGCAAACAAGATCGCTTATGAACATTAACCAGCATGAACATAGACAGGTAGAGAAAAAAAATTACCATGGAGCCAGTAGGAAGATATAGTCTAGAGCTGCTGCAGCTACTAACATCATATCCTGTAGTGACAGTAGAACTGTCTGACTGTTTCCAGCTGTCGAGGTTAGCATCAACGTCAGGAACACCTGCCTGTAAAAAAGAATCTTCTCAGTAATAATTTTCATTTATTTATTTTTTACCTGTGCATCACTCAAGCTTGATTTTTCTGTGATGACTGTAATGTCCGAGCTTTCCCTGGGCAGAAGCGTGCGGCGACTATCTGAAATTGAGGACACGCTGTCGAGAAGCTTCCTCTTTTTTTCCGGCGGAATAGATGATGACCTGGAGAGCGGTTGCTTTCCATCAGAACTAATACTGCTGACCGACGCTAAAAGTTCAACCTTTGCTTCATGAAGCAAGGAAATTGACTTAAGTGGAAGCGGATGTTCTTTCTCAGGAACGATGAAACATACATGACCAATGTCAGTCTCGAACAGGAAAACTGGGATTTTAGCTCCTTCCTTGGCAGCCTCTTTCAACCAGACCGGATGTGCATCGCTTGGCAGCGTAGCTATCTCTAGGTCTGGATTAGGTGCATAGCTGAGCAAAATCTCTTGATCTTTCGATATTGCGGTGGTGACAGTCACAATAGGAGTACCCTTGCTGACCTGACATTATTTACAACAATATTTATAGAAAAAATACAACACACGTAACAAAAACTTACATTGCATGGATGTATGTAACAACTAACATAATTTACCTTCACGTTCGGTCGGCAAGTGTCATCGTCGAGCTTGTTGAACCCTTGCGATGAAGAGTTGATGAGATGCATTGCATTCCTGCTCGATTCGTTAATGAATTTAATTGGATGCATCCCTGTTTGCAGGGAACTCCCAATTTTCATAGTGAAATGATCAAAAAATGCAGCATGATCTGCAGCACGCAAAGACTTTCCTCCTGGTTCGAGGAGCCCAAGCTGAAAAGAAGGAGGAAGGTATTTATCAGCAAAGACTCCGTAGCCACCACCACGGTGTGCCACATATATCGGCGCCTTGCTAGCCCTCAGCATGGCATACCTAAAGTTTGAAATACACATGAAAAAAATGGCAGCGCTTCCCGTTAGAGGGAATCACTAAAAAAAAAAAAAGGACAGAGAAAGGCTCACTGATAGAAGGCCACACACACTAGCTAGTTATACTAAAGCTAGTATCTATACTCCCCTCTTTAAACTATGCTATATAATAATAATAATAATAATAATAATAATAATAATAATAATAATAATAATAATAATAATAATAATAATAACAATAATAACAATAATAATAATAATAATAGATTTATCAGTCAATTGGCCTTTGATCCTGTCGGACATGTGCCTCCATTGGTAGCACGGGGCCGTTCGGTGACGCGGCTCCGCTCCAAAGACTCAATAATAATCATAATAATAATAATAATAATAATAATAATAATAATAATAATAATAATAATAATAATAATAATAATAATAATAATAGTGCTTCTCAGTCAATGGCGAATGCATTTCTGCACATGTGCCTCCATCGTCTCACCCGTGAGGGGAGTACGAAGATTTGACGATAGGCTCTACTGACACCCCCGCAAGGCAGCTCCAAGCAATAATAATAATAATAATAATAATAATAATAATAATAATAATAATAATAATAATAATAATAATAATAATAATAATATATTGAAGAGGAAATGCAAAATCATGCCGGTCAGTTTCACAAACTTTTGTGCAGAGTTTTTTCCACAGATTGTTGTGTACAGAAGAAAAGAATAGCATTCCCGCTCATTCTGAGCTGGGAAAAGAGCGGGAATGCTGTTACATCTTCTCGAAATGTCATGCTCTCAATAAAATCTCTGCACAAAAGTTTGCAAAACAGCAATCCAAAAACGAGTTTCATCGAATTGCTGGTTTGTGAAAAATAGATTAAGCTGGGTCGTGCAATGTTAGGAAATGACATTTATAGCTTCAACAAACACGTTGCAGCAGAAACATGCAAGGGATGACATGAGTTGAGAGTACGTACTAGGAAGGAAATGCAAAATCATGCCGGTCGCTTTTCACAAACTTTTGTGCAGAGTTTTTTCCATAGATTGTTGTGTACAGAAGAAAAGAATAGCATTCCCGCTCATTCTGAGCTGGGAAAAGAGCGGGAATGCTGTTACATCTTCTCGTAATGTCATGCTCTTAATAAAATCTCTGCACAAAAGTTTGCAAAACAGCAGTCCGAAAACGAGTTTCATCGAATTGCTGGTTTGTGAAAAATAGATTAAGCTGGGTCGTGCAATGTTAGGAAATGACATTTATAGCTTCAACAAACACGTTATAGCAGAAACATGCAAGGGATGACATGAGTTGAGAGTACGTAGGAAGGAAATGCAAAATCATGCCGGTCGGTTTTCACAAACTTTTGTGCAGAGTTTTTTCCACAGATTGTTGTGTACAGAAAAAAAGAATAGCATTCCCGCTCATTCTGAGCTGGGAAAAGAGCGGGAATGCTGTTACATTTTCTCGAAATGTCATGTTCTCAATAAAATCTCTGCACAAAAGTTTGCAAAACAGCAATCCAAAAACGAGTTTCATCGAATTGCTGGTTTATGAAAAATAGATTAAGCTGGGTCGTGCAATGTTAGGAAATGACATTTATAGCTTCAACAAACACGTTATAGCAGAAACATGCAAGGGATGACATGAGTTGAGAGTACGTAGGAAGGAAATGCAAAATCATGCCGGTCGCTTTTCACAAACTTTTGTGCAGAGTTTTTTCCACAGATTGTTGTGTACAGAAAAAAAGAATAGCATTCCCGCTCATTCTGAGCTGGGAAAAGAGCGGGAATGCTGTTACATCTTCTCGAAATGTCATGCTCTTAATAAAATCTCTGCACAAAAGTTTGCAAAACAGCAGTCCGAAAACGAGTTTCATCGAATTGCTGGTTTGTGAAAAA
>WBZZ01005269.1:42500-90032 GCA_019918135.1 Paulinella micropora
CATCTTCCTTTTCTTTATTTTGCATATTTACTGCATGCTCGCCTGAAACGTTAGAAGAAGAATCAAAAAAAGGGCCCGACTGAGCCTCGCTCTTCGGGCAGGCCAAAAAAACTGAGATTCGGTTAGCAACATTGTATGTAATGAAAAATGAAGGATGTATGTAATATTGTTTGGTTCTTTGTGCAGAATCCATCGACGTCGACGATGTTCCAGACGTTCCAGACGTCCCTGAAGAAGAAGAGACCCTGAGCCTCCTATGCCTAAGGGGTCCAGCAAGAAAAAGCCAGGTACTAGCAAATTTCATCTTTTTTTGTGTGCTTTTTTTCAGTGTTTCTAATTTCTGACGTGACTAGGCAAGCCGAAGTCCAAAAAGCCCGCGGTCGACGCTGATGAAGTGGACATGTCGTTGGAGGTATAATCTTTCCTACTCCTTCTTCTTCTTTTTCTTTTTTTTTGTGAGGGGGGGCCCCCGGGGGGGGGGGGGGTCAAAAGGTCTCTTTGGGCGCCGCAGCATATAGTTTAGAGAGGGGAGTATAGCTACTAGCTTTAGTATGGCTAGCTAGTGTGTGTGGCATTCTATCAGTGAGCCTTTCCCTGTCTTTTTTTTTTCCGAGTATAATCTCTCTAACGGGAAGCGCTGACATTTTTTTTTCAAACTTTATTATTATTATTATTATTATTATTATTATTATTATTATTATTATTATTATTATTATTATTATTATTTAGGGAGTACATAGGCCATCGGTCCCTTTCCATGGGCTGATTGGTATAAAGCTCCTAGAGTGATGTTCTATGCCGTCACTTCCTTTATTCCACCGATTGGTGTGGAGACTTTCCTTATGGAATGGAGGACTGGATGCACATGGCCTTTTGTCTCAGCAATTGGCAGGAGATATACTATTATTATTATTATTATTATTATTATTATTATTATTATTATTATTATTATTATTATTATTATTATTATTATTATTATTATTATTCTTTGTTGTTGTTGTTGTCGTTGCTGTTGGTTTGTTCTGCCACTGCCTTGTTCGCAAGAAATGAACGACTTCTTTCAAAACAACGGCGACCGGTATTGTATTCAGGGTAGTTCGTCCGCCGGCGTGTCGAAAGAAGTCGTTCAGGATCTTGTGAACAAAGCAATGTCAGAACAAGCCGCATCCATTAAGGAAATGCTAGCAGAAGAAAGAAAGTTGAGAGAGGAGGAAAGGAAGAAAAAAGAAGCGCAAGATCGGAAGGAAAAAGAGGCGCAAGAGAAGCGACAACGGGAAGAGGAGAGAAGAAAGAGGAAGAATTCGAAGAAGGAGAAGGAGGAGGAGGAGGAGGAGGAAAGCTCAGAAGAAGAGAACGAGAGAGTGAAGAAGAAGATGAAGAAGAATAACAAGAACAAGAAAAACTATGATGATAATGATAACAACAACAACAACATCAGCATGTCTTCCGCCGGCAGAAGTCCTGCCGCCCCCCCCCCTCCCCCTTCCACTCGACCGTAGCGGCATGACCTCGGCGCAGGTGACGGCGGTCCGCCCCGCCAGGCACGCGACTGCCGTGGAGTCGCAGTTCCGGCAAAACCATGACGGCCGGCTGCTGGGCAGGTACAGGCCCGCGCCGACCGAGGGCTGGAAGCCCTGGCAACGTGCCTGTAGCTTCTGCCACCTCAAGTACAAGGTGTTCCGGCGCGCGGGGCAGGCCGGCATCTGCCACCGGCACGGCCCGCGCGGGTCGGAGCCCAGCCACACCGAAAGACAATACCAGGCACTGCTACAACTGCAGTGCTGGGCGGCGGACGTGCGACGGGGGGCTCGCGCCCGGGAGCTCGAGGCCGTGCGCGCCCTGTCAATGCAAGGCCTGGAGGCGGCGCAGTCGTACCGGGCGTACGCCCGGCGGGTGCTGGACCAGTACCGGCGGCTGGAGCAAGAGGTGCAAGACGCGCGGACCGCACTAGACGCTGAGCGGACGTCTCGCCGCGTGGTGGAGACCTGCACGCTAGCCGTCCTGCGCGCGCGCGGCTTCCGGCCGGCGGAGGACCACGCGACGACGCCCTCCGCCGGCGGTCCCGAGGACGCGACGCCCCCCGCCGGCGGTCCAGAGGACGACGGGGAGGCTGCGCTGGCCGGGGCTCGCCAGGACAGCCGGCGGTGGCAGCAGTTGGCCGTTTCGGCGACGGCGCGGTTGGACCAGGCCGCGTGCCGGCTGGCGCAGGTGCAGCAGGAAGCCGCGGGCGCGGCCGCCCGGCTGGCGCGGGCGGAGCAGGAGCGGGCGGCTGGGGAGAAGAGGGCCCGGGACGCCGAGGCCCGGCTGGCGCGGGCGGAGCAGGAGCGGGCGGCTGGGGAGAAGAGGGCCCGGGACGCCGAGGCCCGGCTGGCGCGGGCGGAGCAGGAGCGGGCGGCTGGGGAGAAGAGGGCCCGGGACGCCGAGGCCCGGCTGGCGCGGGCGGAGCAGGAGCGGGCGGCTGGGGAGAAGAGGGCCCGGGACGCCGAGGCCCGGCTGGCGCGGGCGGAGCAGGAGCGGGCGGCTGGGGAGAAGAGGGCCCGGGACGCCGAGGCCCGGCTGGCAGGAGTGCAACAGGAGGGCCAGCGGAAGCGGCGGGCGGTGGCGGGCTCGGCCGCCCGGCTGGCGCGGGAGGAGCAGGAACGCGCGAGTTGGGAGAAGAGAGCCCGGGAGGCCGAGGGCCGGCTGGAGCAGATCGAACATGTACAGCAGGCCTTCGCGCGTGTCTGGAACCAGCACCAGCACTTGAGTGCGCGGCTGCCGCCGCCACCCGGCCCAGGGGGGGCCGGGCCAGGGAACGGGGACGGGAGGAACCAAGGGACAGGAGAGGGTGCAGCACGCACACCGCGGCAATCTCTCACAGCACCACCGGCAGCGGGTCCGCTACCATAGTCTAAGCCAGGAAGGCGGGTGCAGGTACAGAGAAAATTTTATTGAAACACGCTCGGCAGGACCCTCTCTTTTCTCCTCCTGTGCTTTGCCCTTGTTGGCGTGGCTAAGCTAGGGCAGGGGCGGCAGCGGCCCGGATGACTGTTTCTCTTCCATCTTTCTCCTCTTGCTCCGGTACAACGTGTCGTCCGCTACGACAACAGTCTGCATGGTGGGCCGCTGTGGTACTCCCCCCAAAAAGTTCTTTATATCCATTCTGGTCTGACAAGAAAACGAAGGTGTGAGAGAGGGCTCTGCTCCTGCGTCTTATCTTGCCATTAAAGGAACTTGGATTCGAAAAGAGATCCGCTATAATTTGGGGTGCGGCTTGGCCAGAGAATCGACGCTAGACTGTGGCAGACTAGGGGAGAGGAAGGGAAAAGAGAGAGAGAGAGAGGAGGGAGCTCCTTTCTCCCCACCCGTCACCTAACCCCCGAGGAACGGTGTGGTGTGCTGCCGCCAGTCGGCCCCGTCGGCGGGGGGGGGGGGAAACGAACCCCCCCTTCTCCCAGTGGTATGCACGCTTTTTCACCGCCTGCAGTTAGCTTGCAGCGGTGGTGCTACGTCTAGTAAAGAGAGAAAGACAGACAGAACCAAGGACAAAAGCCCGTTTTCGCTCTGCCGCTCCCGGCGGCCCCCCATGTCCGGCTTCTTGCTGGGGCAGGGCCTGGTAGCTTCCTTCGCCTTTGCCAGCGGCTTAGCCTGGCTGTCGTGCCTGCAGTTGATGTTGGGCAGCAGAGACCGCCGCTGGCGTGCGACGGGCTCGTTTGCGCTGCCGCGCCTCTGCCTGTGGAACGTGGCCCACGCGATCGCGCTCGTGCCCTGGTGCGAACCGGGCGCGGAGCCGGCGTGGACGTACCGGGCCGCGCTGCTGCCGCTGGCCTGGCACGTCTGGCTCGAATGCCTGGAACGCTACCCCACCGGCCTGGCTTACTTCGGCCACGACGACGAAGCACCCCCCGCCGGCCCCCGGGCCCTGCGCCTGGCGCTGTGTGTCGTGTGCACGGGGGCCTCCCTCGCCACGAGGCTGGGCTGGCCAGCGGGCGCTTTTCTGCTGCCGGCCCAGCTCTACGGCGGCCGGCTGTGGCTCCGTGCCTACCTGCGAACACGTCAACTCGCGCTGGTGCTGGCCAACCGCCGCCGGCGGGTCAGGACTCCACCCGGTGCCGAGGAGGAGGCCCACCCCGGCGCCGAGCGGCTGGCGACCATGTCGTCGCGGATCCACTGCCTGTTGTGGGTAACGGGGCTGGCGACCGCACTCTGTGCGGCCTATTTGGCGGCGTGGCTGCGGCTCTCTCCCCTGCTGGCGCTCCGCATGCCCCCGGCGGCCCGGCCGCCGCGGTGGGCTTTCGCGCTGGGCCTCCTCGCCGCCCTCGGACCGGCCGTCTGGGCTCACCTAGTGGCCGTGCAGGCGTGGCAGGCGTCGTCTCGCGGCGCCCCCCGGACGACCCCCTGCCTCCCCCCTACCGTAGACAAGGACCGTGTTGCCGGCGCCGGACGGGTGCCAACCCCAGAGAAAACGGAGCGGAAAGAGGCACAAGGCCGAGCGGCCAGCGACGGGGGGCAGACACGAAACCCCCTGACGGTGTCCAGCGCTACTGCACCGGGCCAGGCAGCCGAGCCTCAGCCCAGCCAGAGCCTGGCGGCGGCCACCCACGCTAGGCCCACGCTAGGCCCCGCCGCCGGCGCCGGGCTGCCCGCCAGCCCCCCGCCGCGTCTGTCTGTCCCCGGGCCCGGTGCTCTTCGGAGCGCGCCCCCTACGGACTCGCAGAAGCTGCGGGCGCTCATCGAGTACTACGGCACCACCCCACTGACGGTCTACCGCCAGCTCAACCCCGTCCCCCCGGGGGACGAGGAGTCTCCCCCCTTGGGCTGGGTGCCGACAGGGGAGGAGGCTTCCCTTCTTCGCCCCCTTTTTCCCACCCCCCCCCCCCTCCTCCCCGCTGCCCGCCTGCCCTTCTCCTGTTCCCCGCCCTTACTTTCTTTTTCCCGTCCCGGGGAAAGGACAGCGAGCGTGCGTTGGGCAGGAGCGGAGCCTACGCACACCGCCGCCTCTCCACGCTCCCTCGGCCGCGTGCGTGCAGCCGTCCCACAACCCCCCCCCCCCCCCGCACGGCGTGGTACCGATGCAGAACCGGCTGAGCAAGCTGTCCGTCAAGATGCGGACGCGTGCCCAGCGCCGTCATCCTTCCACCGAGTCCGAGCCCACGGCGGTGGAGTCCTCGTCTTCTGGGAGTGAAACAGAGGACAGCGAGACAGATGACAGCGAGACAGAAAGCAATGAGACAGGAGACACTGAGTTCAAGGAGCAGAAACCAGACTTGCCCTCGCGCCAAGACTCCTCAGGTACTGCATACGATGAAAACTCATGGCAGGCTATGCAGCGACTGTTGGAAGGAATTGAACGGCAAAAAGACGGATATTTCTGTGCCTTTGACGCAATCTCGAGATTTCTGGCCTGTTCACTCAATCAGGCCAGAATATCTTATACACGTCTTGAGCATCGGTTGTCTGAATACGGCATACTGTCTCGTTCAGTCAAACTGAAGTTCAAACGGAAAGATGGGAAGAATGGAATTCCTGTTGCTTGCTTCCGCCAAAAGGACATGTACCTTGTTTTTGCGTTGCTTCCTGGGGAGAAAGCAGAGGCTCTGCGATTTAAGCTACTGCAAGGCGTGGCGAACGTGTTTCTGCCGGAGAAGAATTCACACGACGCAGCCAACAAAGCACCAACAGTGCAGCAGGCGCAAAGCAACACACAACTGAGTGGTACACAGACGACGACGAACGAAGACCCCTGCACCACAAGCTCCTGCAGACCAGCAGCATTTCCCAAGGCCGGCGGCGTCGCTGCTCTCGAGCAATCACAACCGACATTGTCAGGCACACCAGAGATCAATTGGGAAGGCAGCGACATCACGCCTTCCAACGGCAAGAAGTTTTTGGATCAGATGATTGCAGAGATGCGCAAGATTCACCCAGCGCACGAGATCGAGCCCGAGCCCGTGTACCTCGGCTTTATCAAGCCGTTGACCAACACCAAACATTTCATGACGAGGGCGCAAGTGCGTGCCTGGGTCCTGGAACACAGGAGGAGCGTCTACCTCCGCGAATATTTCGACAAGGACGGCGTGCGCAGGGTCCCGTTCCACATTGACCATATTATCCCGGACTCGCTCGGCGGCGCTGACCACCCGCGGAACTACGCGCTGATGCCAGAAATTTTCAATCAAAAATTTGCGTCGTGGTGGATGCCGGCCAAGGCCCAGTACATTGGTAACTCGTTCCCTTGTCTACCTCTTTTTTTGGTTGGCTAATGCTCGACCTGCTGTGTGTGTGGCAGGACGTACGGCAGCACGCAGTGCCCTTGTTTTTGCCAAGTACATCAAAAAGAAGTACACCAGGGAAATATCGTTGGATGACTTAGAGGAAATGTAGACATTTAGTTGTGTCCTCGTGCCTCGCAACACACAACAACAAACCGGAAGGCAGTGTGACAAAGTAAGGGGAGGGAAGGGCGCTACCATCGGATTCCCACACAGGCAAGCAAGCTAGGGAGCGCAACCGCTCCGTCGCCTCTCCTGCCCCCGTGCGCGTTTGCCTGCCGCGGCTCGCAGCAGGCCTGCTCTTCCCTCCCGGGGCCCCTTTCACACGTAAAACTACCTAATTCCTCTTAGTTCACTTGTGCGTAAGACAAAGCATGAGGAAGGGGACCGAGAAAGGTTTGATTACTTTGTTTGGCCCTTAAAAAAACACAAGTCATAATCGACCGAGCTGTCTGGCTTCCAATATGTCCGCGGAAGAGGTTAGGGCAGTCGTGCCGGCCAACAGCGGAAGCGGTCGGGGTAGCCAGGTACTTATTACTAGAGAGGAGGCCAAGGGTATTTGAAGACAAAAATTTAAAAGCACAAAGGTATAGAAAAGGCTGTTGCATTCTCTTGCTCTCTCTCCTTCTGGCACCGGGGGACAAGGGCTGGTTTTGGCTCGTAGGGGGCTGGCCGCGCCCTGGCGCGCTGGGGCGAAATTCTTGTGTTCGGGTCGTGTGGAGGGAGAACTGCCAGCGGCGGTCCGCGTGCACGAGGGCCAGCACACCAGGCCCACACGAGCAGCCGACAGCAGTGCCGGGCACGCGCACACAGCGTGTACGGCGTTCACGGCGGTGGCCCAGCCGAGGCCGGATGAACCGGTCGCGACGACCGCGCTGGCCGCAGCGCACAGGACAGGGGGGGCGAGAGAGAAGAGGGAAGAAGAGCAGGCGTGCCCCGCCGCCCGCGGGCCTGCGCCTGGTGGGAGGAGAGGGCCTGCCACACCCCTCCGCCGCCCGCGGTCCCGCGTCGGGTGGGAGGGGGGGAGCCTGCTGCACCCTCCGCCGCCCGGCGCGCTCCGCCGGCCGCCTGCCCCGCCGCCCGCGGGCCTGCGCGGACCTGCGCCGGGTGGGTGAGGGGACCCGCTGCACGCAGCCGCCCGCGGGCCCGCGTCGGGTGGGAGGGGGGGGGCCTGCTGCACGCCGCCGCCCGCGGGCTGGCGCCGGGCGGGGCAGGGGCCCGCCACACACCGCCGCCCCCCCCCCGGCTCTCGCACCCCTCCGCCGCCCGCGGGCCGGCGCCGGGCGGGGGAGGGGCCCGTCCCGTCACACACCGCCGCCCGGTGCACTCCGTCGGCCGCGTGCATACAGCCGCCCCACAACCCCCCCCCTCCGCACGGCGTGGTACCGATGCAGAACCGGCTGAACGAGCTGTCCGTCAAGATGCGGACGCGTGCCCAGCGCCGTCGTCCTTCCGCCGAGTCCGAGCCCGCGGCGGCGGAGTCCTCGTCTTCTGGGAGTGAAACAGAGGGCGATGAGCCGGAGGGGCAGGTTTTCGCTGACTCGCAGCCCCCACGCGTGGTGGCGCCGATGGCCACCAACGCCGCCATCCAAGAAAACCCCTTGCTCATGGGCCTGAGTGAAGAAACCCTGAAGAAAACTATCCAACGCCAGCAAGCAGGTTTCTATGCCATCGCCGACGTCATCGCAGCCCTCAAGGGCTGTTCGACCAAGGTTGCTAGAAAAGATTATAATAGACTGCAGGAGAAATTGACGGAACCCCATCTTGGTGCAGTGTCCAAAAAAATCGCGTTCAAGCGTAGTGACGGGAAGATGGGTGTCGCCATTGACTGTTACCGGTTCTGCGACTTGATGAAGATCTTGCCCTTGCTGCCAGGGCCCGCGGCCCGCCGCGTTCGGCATGAGCAAGCGAACCTCGCGACCCGTGCCTGCGCCGGCGACCATGAGTTGGAGCAGGCTCTGCCCCTCCGGCGGCAGGAGCTATCTGAGGCTACCAGGCGCGAGCTGCTGGCGGGGGTGAGCACGGCGCAGCCCGCGCTGTCTAGCGCTGCGCCGGCAGTCACGTCGGCGCTGGCCGCCATGCCGGCGGCAGGTGCGGTCCAGGTGCCACCACCACCGCCGCAGGAGGTAGCGGAGCCGGCCGTGAAGCGTCAGT
The DNA here is from genome assembly GCA_019918135.1 of Paulinella micropora. Lineage (NCBI taxonomy): Eukaryota > Cercozoa > Imbricatea > Euglyphida > Paulinellidae > Paulinella > Paulinella micropora. The sequence goes on from WBZZ01005269.1 coordinate 50,906, forward strand.
GCTTGGAACTGCTAGAGTCGGAGCGAGAGTTGCTAGCAGCGAAGCGGGAATTGGCCCTCCTCAAGCGCGTGGTCTGCGAAGAAGAGCTGGCCGCACTGGAGGCCGGCTGGGCCTTGGAACAGAAGCAGCTGCAGCGCAAGTGCGAAAGCGTGGAAGCCAACCAGCAGGCCGTCTTCCATGTGTATCAAACCACCCTGCGTTTATACCAACAACAGCTGCAGGAGGGGGGGCTGGCGCTGGACGCCCGCGACGTCATGTTCGTCAGTGACGAGAGAAGAAACAACGCCAGGCGGGCGCTCGCGCTGCTACAGCGCGCGGGGGTTTGTGCCACGTTCGAGCAGGCGCTGGGCAGCCAGGCGGCACTGCCGGCGCCCGGCGGCGCACCGCTCGACGAGTCGGCCGGGCCGGAGGCCCGCCCCGAGGGCGCGCCGGTCGAGGGCGAGCCGGCCGGGGGCGAGCCGGCCGGGGGCGAGCCGGCGCCGGGCGCCGGCACCCTGGCCCCGCGAGCACCGGCGCTGCCGGCGGAGGCGATGCCACGGGCGGAGCTGGGCTTGACCGAGGTCCTGCTGCGGTTGGCGCCGGCGCCCGCGCCCAGGGGCGCCGAGCTCACGGGGCTGCTGATCCGGGCCGGTAAGTACGCGGCGGCTGCCTACCGGGCGGCGCACGGCGGCCAGCCTCCCCCGCGCGTGCAGCGCCTGGTCGGAGGTGCCTTGCGGCAGGTGAACCTGTACCACCAGGACGACGAGGCACTGCTGGAGGCGGCCTGCCGGAGGGCGCTGGCCCCGGCCGAGGGCTAGCCGGGGGCCCGTGCACGCGCCAACGGCTTCGGCCGGGGGCTGGTCAGAGCCCGGCAGGTCTTCGACGGGGCAGGCGTGGTTTAGCCCACGTGCGCCGGTCGGAGGGCACCCCCCTCACCTTCTGTACTGGCCGCCGGAACACACTGCCGGCGGGCCCATAAGGAAGGTCTATTTTCCCCCCAAGGTACTTCTTATTAAAAGCTGGCGGTGGACAGGAGTGGTAGGCTTCTTTTTCTGTCCTGGTCCGAACTAAAGCCGGCACAGCCAGAGCCGGGCTAGCAGAAGCTCTGCTGCTACTACAGCCGCAGCCCCCGGCCTGTGTCCCCCGGCCTCGACCGGCGCTTGGTGTCCCGGCTAAAGCCCCGGCCGAGCCACGGCGTCCAGAGCCGCCAGTGTCCCGACAGGGGGGTTACCCGAGTCCGCCCCCCTGGCTTCTGGCTAGGCTGGGGCTGGTCCGGCGCTCGCGAGCGGGAGTTGTCGGTAAGTGTTAGGGAGGTGCAGACCCTCGGGGCAGTAAAGCCTGCTATACCAACCGTATTGTCCTTCCTCGGTGTAGATATCGTGCTCGGCCTGGACAAGCCTCCCCTCTGGAGCAGCTAGAACGGCTAGGGCTTCCCGCGTAACCCCAGCTAAGCAGTGATACGCAGCGGCACCTGCAAAGTTCAAGAGGCGCACTTGGACCCAGCGCTGTATTTGTGGGTGTGTAAGGCGCAGAGACGGGAGGAGGAGGAGGCGCAGCGACGCTTTGAGCACTGTCGCGGTCAGGCCTTCCGCTGTTTTCAGCAGCGCGACTTCGGCGGTTTTCTGGCCGTAGTCTACCGACACGCGGACTTGTGCCGTCCAGCGGGCCCCGGGGTTGGCGGCCACGTGTGTGCTAAACACAGGCCGTGCCCATTCGAAGCTTCTTCCTGCGCTACGCGGTGGTAGCCGGTAATCGGTGGCTAGCCGCACTGCCTGGTTATCTAGGTCCTGTTCCCCCCTGTCCCAGGCTGGTGCCGTCAACTGGAACAGGGACCGCGAGGTCTGGCTGAGCGCAGACCGGCTTCGTTGGTCCAGGAATAAAGCGGCGTGCTGCAGGTGCTGGGCCGGCAAGGGGAGCGACGACACCCACCCCCTGTCCACCGACACTGTATAATATCCGGCCAGGTAACCAAGCAACTCTCGTAGCTTCTGCTGGTTGCTAGGCATGGCATAGATTTCCTGCAAGGACGGGTAGCGCTCACGCTCCGAACCAAGACAGGCCACTATTTGGGATTCAATCACCGGCCGAAGCCTGTCAACGTTGTTCTGGTACGCAGGGCTATAGGCCGCCCCCAGGCAGACGTACGCCTTCTTCAATAAATCGAGGGGCTGCCCCCACTGTACCAAGGAGGCCAGCGGGTCTCGGGAGAGAGAAGCCACGAATCCCCTTGTCCACTCATCCGACCGCTGGGGAAGAGCCAGTGTTTGGGGAGCTGTCTGTCTGAGAACGCGCCAAGCTTTGAATTCCTGCATGGCTAGGCTAGGAGCGGCGTGCAAGTCACAGCCCAACCCAACCACGTCAAAGCGCAGGCCCTGAAAGCAGGGCAGCCCGCCCCCTTCCACGAAGAGGTACTCCAGCGCACTGTACTTTCTCAGGTTGGGGAGCAGGCCTTGGCCCCCTACTTCTATCACGATTACTTCAAAGTCGTTGGAGAAGCTTTCCAGGTAGGCTCGGGGGCTTTGCCACTCGAAGGCCGGCCGGCCGGCAGCGAACAGCTCCAGCCCTGGATGGCCCCGCAGCACGCCAAGTGGTGCAGCGCACTGTGGAACGTGCCAGGAGTGCTTCGCCTCCCCGTCCCCTTGTGTCTCTTGTAGGCCCCAGCAAGCCCGGGCTAGCGCCGGCACGTAAGAACGACCTTCCCCCATGGTCACCACGATGTGAATCTTGGGTCCAGCAGAGCAGACCTTACAACGCTTCGCTGGCCGTGGATTGGCGCCAACGGCGGGTACGCCCACGGCACGCTTGTTCGGGGTGGAGATCATGCGGGCGCGCGCCTCCCCCGGCTGTTTGTCCCGACTTTGCCTAGCTAGGGCCTCGAAGCGCACAGCAGGGCCCGGCCAGGCGGCGGAAGGGGAGGGGCGCAGGCGGGGGCAAGGAGGGGAGGAGCGCGCCCCCGCTTTTCCTCCCCCGGAAGGTAGTAAGGGGGGAGGGCAGGTGCAGCGCTGGGCGCGGCGGGCGCGCCCCGGGGGGAAGAAAAGCTGCGCTCCCCCCCCCCCGTCTGCGCACGCGCCCGCCGCCCCCCCCCTCCGTGCCGGGGAGGGGGTGGCACGCGCCCCCTCGCGTGTGTGTGCCGGCGGGGCAGCCAGAGGGAGCGGCAGCGGCCTGTCGGTCTCCGGCCACGGCGCACGCCGGCGGCGGCCCCCTCCTCCCCTCCTGCGCGCCTACGGGAAGGGGCCAGCGTCCCCCCCAGGGGGGGGGTGGAGAGCGCAGCCAGGACGCACGCCGGCCGCAGCCCCCCCCCTCCTCCCCGGGGCGCCGCTGGGGCACGACACGGGGGCTGCTCATTTTCTGACCCCGCAGTAGCACAGGGGAGATGGCGGACCCCGAGCCCGAGCCTGAGCGGCGCCCCAAGCCCGCCGGCTCCCGGTCCGAAGGAGCGGCGTCGCCCGAGGAGGCATGGTCCAACGGGCCCAGCCACAAGAAAAGAAAACTCGCTTCGTCTGACACGCCGGCGGAGGACGACGCCGGCGCGGCCGCCGTGGCCGCCGGCACGTTGCCAGAAGAAGGAGCGTCGCCCGAGGAGGGGGCGCGGCCCAATGGGGCCGGCCACCAGCCCACGAAAGCCGCTCTGTCTGGCACGCCGGCGGGGGACGACGCCGGCGCGGGCGCCGCGGCGGGCGGCCCGTCCGGGGCCACCCCCCGCCTCCTGGCCCGGACCGACGCCAACTACACCCTCTTCCCCATCCGGTACCCCGCGGCGTACAAGATGTACAAGCAGCACCTCGCGAGCTTCTGGACGGCGGAGGAGGTGGACCTGAGCGAGGACGCACTGCACTACCAGGAGAGGCTGACGCCTAATGAGCGCGGGTACGTGGACATGATCCTGGCCTTCTTTGCCGCCAGCGACGGCATCGTGATGGAGAACCTGTGCCTGCGCTTCCAGCAAGAGATCCAGGTGCCGGAGATCAGGTGCTTCTACAGCGTCCAGCTGTGCATGGAGGCGATCCACTCCGAGATGTACAGCCTGCTGATCGAGACCCTGGTGACCGGCGCGGCGCGCAAGCAGGAGCTGTTCCGCGCCATCGACACGCTGCCGGCGGTGCGCGCCAAGGCCGACTGGGCGCTGGAGTGGATGCGCAGCGACGCCCCCTTCGCGCAGCGCCTGGTCGCCTTTGCGTTCGTCGAGGGGGTCTTCTTCTCCGCTTCCTTCTGCGGCGTGTTCTACTTCAAGAAACGCAACCTGCTGCCCGGGCTGGCGGCGTCCAACCTGTGGATCAGCCGGGACGAGGGGCTGCACTGTGACTTTGCCTGCCTGCTGTACACCCAGTACCTGGAACCCGAGTTCCGGCTACCGGCGGCTACCGTCCACGCCATGGCCCGGAGCGCCCTGGCCGTCGAGACCGAGTTTGTGCGCGCCAGCCTGCCCAGCGAGATCATTGGGCTCAATGCCGAGCTGCTGCTCGAGTACGTGAAGATGATCACGGACCGGCTGCTCGTGGCCCTAGGCTACGCCAAGCTCTGGCACGCCGAGAACCCCTTCCCCTGGATGGACATGATCTCGATGAGGACGTCGGCCAACTTTTTCGAGCGCCGCGAGGCCTCGTACGCGGGCCGGAGCGGGGTCGTGGCCGCGCTGCAAGGGGTCGACCACCACCGCTTCGACACCAACGTGGACTTTTGAACCCCCCTCGGCCGCGCACCGCGCACTGCCAGGCTAGCGAGCGAGCAGGGAGAGCAGGAGAGAGGGGGCAGGTTTTTTGGGGGGGGGTGTGAGTGGTGTGCCGACCGTAGACGAACTTTTATTAAACAACAAAAAGGGGCTTCCCTCCTGAGACACACTAGGTCTGCTGCGTCTTTTGTCGCTTCGGCCCTTTCGGTCGGTCACTGCCCTCACTCGGCCAAGGCAGGGCCCGGACACCTGAGGAGGAGTCCCCCCCTGGGATAAGCTAGGCGTGCCCTGCCGCTCGCGGAGGTCTCGACTCAGGTCTCGCAGGGCCCAGCGACTGGATGATTTCCACTCGGTGGATAACTTTAGCTCCTCGCAGGGCCCTACCACGACATCTACCACGGCGTCGTGAGCACCGCCGACCGGCCCAGGGTCAGAAATATCAAGGTCTTGTAGCCGCGGGCATTCTGTTACATGCAGCGTGAAGGAGCGGCTCTGTCTTAGCTTGCCCAGCGAGAGGCTTGTGAGCGACGCGCACTCTTCGATCACCAGTTGAAACTCCTGGACACGCGGCAGGGCTGGCAGGGCTGGTATCGCTAGTTCCCGGAGCTCGGGACAGCGCTTCAGCGTCAGCCTGAGCCTTAGGCAGTGCGGAAGCTCCTTGGGCAAGCCCAGGCTCCGCAAGGATGCACAGTCCGTGACATAGAGGCACAGCTCCCTGAGAGCTTCTGGCAGTTCTGCCGCCTGGCCTTCAGAGGGTACCACAAACTCCTGCAGGGCATGGCACCGCTCGAAGGTGATCACGAGTGAGCCGCCCGCCCGTTGCAGTGACTGCGCTAGACCCTCTCCCTGTGCCGGGCCGCCCGCGGGCAGGCCGAGGCTCCGTAGCGCAGGGAGGCCGCAGGTCGAGAGGCGGTGGCACTTGACAAAGGTCAGCTGGACGTTGCGGCCGACCGAGGCCAGGGCTGCTAGCCCGCACTCGACCAGTGCTGGGCACCGCAAGAAAGTGAGCTCCAAGTCTCCCTTGACGTCTTCTAGCTTGGGTAGCAAGCAGCTAGCTAGGCCGGAGCAAGCGGAGAAGCTCAGCGAGAGGGACAGCGGATCTTGTGTGCCCTTGGTGCCCACCGACCACAGCTCCGGCAGCGCGAATCGCAGTAGCTCCCTGCAGGTGTCAAAGCGTGCTTCTAGTTGGCGACCCGTGTCTGTTAGCGCGGGCAGGCCGAATTCGGTTAGCTCTGGACACTGAGCAAAGCTGAGATCGAGTGCTTCTGCACTACCAAGTGCCGGTAGCTCGAAATACTCCAGAGCCGCGCAGCCGACGAAGGAGGCGCTGAGTCCCGGCGCCCGCGGGGCCCCGGGGGCCGCCTGCCTGCGCGGGGGCCGGGGGCTCAGGGCGCGGCCGGGGGCCGTCCGCCTGCGCGGGGCAGGGGGGGCAGTCCGCCCGCGCGGGGCCCGCGGGGGCGGAGTTTCATCCGTGGCGACGGCCTGCTCGCCCCAGTCCGGGAACGCGCCGCCCGCGTCCGCCCCCACCGCCGCCTGCGCGCTGGGGACCCCAGCCTTCGCTAGCAGGGGCAGGCGGCACCCGAGCAGCGCCCTGCACTGCTCAAACTGCAGCCTGAGCTCCCCTGCTACCTCTGCTAGCAGAGGCAGATCTAGCCACTCCAGCGCCGCCAGGCCATCCGCCTGCTGCTCCTTACCTACTTGTAGGCCGAGGTCCCGGGCCTGGCTGAGCCGAGGGAAAGTGATCTGCTGGAGGGCGGGACAGTTTTGCAGCACTAGCGAGACGCGGCCGGCGGCCGAGGTAAGTGTTGGAAAGCACAGTGAAGGCAGGTAGGGGCAGTTGGACACTGTCAGGGCTAGCTCGCTGCGCCCCGGCAACAGGGAGAGGCCTTGGGAGGCGGAGCTGGCTATGTCTATCCGCACAGGTTGCTCCGTGCCCGCGTCCTGCGACGTGTTGACGGTCTTGAGTTTTAGACAGTCCTCCACTGAGAGACGAACCCCCTCGGCGTTGGCCCTCGCCCGTGCAAACACCAGCTCGCGCAGCTCGTCGCACTTCCTGAGCTCTAGGGCGGGCCCCTCTCTTTCAATCCAGCCCTGCTCCTTCCTTTCGCGCAGCTCCATCTCGGTGAACGACAGCCTCCGTACGCTCGAGAGCAAGGGGTGCACGGGCGTCGCGCTCGCCGGCAGGAACTCGTCGTCGGAGCGCGGGGGTCGGAGAGATAGCTTACCCTCGAGCACTAGGCCCTGGCACACCAGGTGGTGTACACGGACCGAGTCAGAGTAACAAATGGGAAAACAGGACCCGAGAAGCCGGACCAGCCCCCGCGGTTGGCCGGGGCCCAGGCCGAGGACGAGCTGGTGCAGGTTGTCGCGGCCGCCGAGCACCAGCCTGACGGCCCGCCCGAGCGCACCCCAGTAGTGCGCCAGCTCTTGCTCGTCGGGCGCGGACGGGGGCGCGCCTACCTTGGCGTCCGCGGGTGGCGGCAGGAGCAAGGGGCGGAACACGAGCGACCGGGTGTCCTTCAGGTCGGCGGCGGCCCGCTCCCACCTTTTGTCCTCGTTGAGCAGTGGTGGCCTATAGCCTGTGCCCAGCCATTGGGCCATTTCCTGGACCAGCCCTCGGTTGTCTAGGAAGTCCTGCAGGGCGGTTGCTAGCGCCCGCGGGCTCCCTTCCGGTCCGTCCCGCAGGCATCGCCAGTGCAGGTAGCTGAGCAGCAGGTCTTTTGCCTTGCTCAGGGGCAAATCCTGCTGGAGGGCCCTTCGGACGGCCACGGCAGTTTTGACGAAGTCGGTGCGGCTCAGGAATTTTGACACCAGCGATACCGGACCGCTCTCGCTTTGGAGCACCTCCTCCACGTTGTCCTGGTGCCTGCGCGCCTGCTCCGCGTCCCCATTACCAGGCCTAGGGGGCCGGGGCTGGTTGCAAATGCTGCAGGAACGGCAGCCGGGTGCACTTTTCCTCTCCGGCCCGGCGCTGCCGGACATCCCCCTGCGGGTTTTAGCCTAGTGTGCGCACGCGCGGGCTAGCCCGCCCGCCTGCCCGGCGCGCGGGAGGGGGGACGGAGCAAGGGGCGAGGGAAGAGGGGGGGCGGCGGGCCGCGCGGGAGGCGGGGCGGACCGGGGGTGCGGGGGCGCGCGGGAGGGGGGGAGGCGGGCCGCGCGGGAGGCGGGGCGGACCGGGGGGTGCGGGGGCGCGCGGGAGGGGGGGAGGCGGGCCGCGCGGGAGGCGGGGCGGACCGGGGGGTGCGGGGGCGCGCGGGAGGCGGGGCGGACCGGGGGGTGCGGGGGCGCGCGGGAGGCGGGGCGGACCGGGGGGTGCGGGGGCGCGCGGGAGGGGGGGAGGCGGGCCGCGCGGGAGGCGGGGCGGACCGGGGGGTGCGGGGGCGCGCGGGAGGCGGGGCGGACCGGGGGGTGCGGGGGCGCGCGGGAGGGGGGGAGGCGGGCCGGGGGGTGCGGGCCACGGGCGGGGAGGGGGCCGCCCCCCGCCTTCCCCCCCCTGGCGCAGCCCGCCGCCGCCCGGGCGGCCGCCAGGGCAGCTGGCACGGGGACACGCGCACAACACACGTCCCGCCTAACGTACGTGCACCCCCCACGAGAGCCAGAACACCTTTTCCCACTGCACCCCCTGATGCCCCGTGACAAGAACGCCCCCCCGGTCTCCCAGGCGGAGCCGACCGACGAGCCCGCCGAGGCGCCCTCCTCCGCCGGCAGTCCGCCCGAGCCCGCGCCAGGCGGAGAGGAACCGGAGGGGCCCGCCCCCGACGACGAAGCAGAAGAGGATCCCGAGAGGTCCGCCCCGGACGAAGCAGAAGAGAACCCCGAGAGGCCCGCCCCCCGCGGCCGGGAGGCGCCCGCCGCCACGGCGCAGGAGCCGGCCGACGTGGCCAGCGAGGGCAAGAAGGGGGGCCGCAAGAGCAAGGCCACGGCCTACAAGAGCAAGCACGGCATAGCCGTGCGGCACCGCAAGAAGAGCCAGGCCCCCGGCCCGCTGCGCCCGTCCGAGGTGAAGCATTTTTTGCGCCGCAGCGGCATCCGGCGCTGCCAGACGTCGAGCCTGCGCGCCAACGCGACCAAGCTGTTGGATGAAGTAGTGCACGACCTCACCCGGCGCTGCGTCGCGTACGCCGACTCGCAGAACCGCAAGAAGATCGTGCTGGCCGACGTCAACCGCTCGTACAATCTAGTCGAGGGCCGTTGCCTGGCTGGCCTCGAAGATGCCTTCGCCCGCGGCGCGCCGGCGCACCAGGACAAGGGCGGCCGCCCCCCCCGAAAACGCGCCCCCACCGGTGGCTCCACCGGCGCGGACCGCCCCCCGCGCAAGTCGCAGAAGACGGCCTGAGGGGCAGCCCACGTTTCTGTCTTTTCCTGTCTCAGTGCCGGCACCCGTACTTTAATTAAAAACTGCCGAACAAAAACTTGGATATTAATTATATTGTGAGGGTCCCGCTTCCATCTCTCGACTACTGTCCGTTCTCTCTTGACCGTTAATCAGACTAGTTGTGGCGTCGGCTTCCTTGGGGCCCTCCGAGACGACTGGGTAGGACACGCGCATCGTCATGGCCAGGAACGGCAGAGTGGCCCACTGAGCTACTACCAGCGCGTTCGCCACGATGGAGAAGCCGATCCCCCAGATCCAGCTGAGCAGGCGCATGGTCTCGCACGCCGCCGCTGTATCGACCGCTTGCATGACGCACTGGTTGCAGATGGCTATGCCGTTGTCATCCCGGAGGCTCACGTTCCACTTCTGCTCCTCTTCCACTCCGAGTAGCTTGGGACTTTCGTACTGGACGCGGATGATGAAGGCAAAGGCGATGATCTGCAGCAAAGTAGCGAATAAGAAGGAGGTCGACATGACCCACAGCCTCGCACTCCGATCGCGGGTGGCTGCTAGTACCGACACCTTGGTCCGCACTCGTGCGACGGCCGCCGGCATAAACTTCCAGTTACCTGTGCCTCCCCCCGAGGGCTTCCGGCTTTTGGTACTGCTCCGCTGCGTCCTGGGCAACCCAGCGTTCGGACGAGAGTGACGAGAGAGAGGCAACCACTAACACTGCCAGCAAGGACATCACCACCCCGTTCATCGCCGAGACGGTTTGGTAGACTTTGGTCGTCTGGCCGCCGCTCTCGTCAAACATGTGCACAATGTCCACCACGAGCGTGGCTACGGATAAGGGGCCGAGCAGCACAAGGGCGATGAAGGGCGACCACCACCGCAGCGTGGTACCTAGTGCACCAGAACCCAGGCAGTCAGTACAGGGCTGAGCCTGGGAGTCAGGCACAGAGGCTCGGGTGGAGCGGCGCCGCGCCACTGAGGGAGCGGCGTTCTGGTTTGCTTGCGCCGTCGGGTGCACCCTGTTCCGGCTCGGCGTCACCGGGTACGTATACTGTCTGTTCGCTCGGTTGGTCTGCATGGACGAAGAGGGTGCAGAAGCAGGCCCCACAGAATTCCTTGGTTTACTTTACACTGTCAGGTACCGGGGCCAGCCAGGGAGTGGCCAGCGCCGGAAGAAGGGGATGGGAGTAGAGGGGAAGGGGGGGAGGAGGAGAGAGGAGAGAAGAGAGGGGAGGGAGCTCGCGCCCCTTCCCCCAGAGGAAGGGGGTCGGGGGAGGTGCGGGGGGCTGCCCCCCGCCCCGCCCGGCCGGCCGCCCCCGGGGCGGGGGGGGGTCAGGCGGTCCGTTCGCCGCCGTGCCGGTGCCGCTTGGCGGGGGGGAGGGCGCCGCCGGGGGAGCCACTGGGGGGGCCGCCGGGGGGGGCGCCGCCGGGCGGGGCGGCCGCGCCCAAGTCGAGGGCCAGCAGAGAGTCCAGGGTCGCGCACGACGCGACCGCGCGCAGGGCCTGCAGCACGGTGGTGTGGAAGTTGGCCTCCTTCTTGGCCCGCGTGTGCAGGGGGCGGGGGTGCCAGCCGGCGGGGCCGGCCGTCAGCGCTACCTCCCACACCGAGCCCGGCACGGGCCTGAGCTGCTGCAGCTCCTCGTGCGTGTAACAGGCGGCCAAGGCCGGCGCGGCAAAGGTCTGCGTGCCCCCGGCGGCCGGGGGGAGCACTGGGCCCTCGAGCCCCACCGCGTGGTCCTGCCACGGCAGCGCGTACGCCAGGCCGACGACGGAGCCCGCCTCCTGCACGTCGGTGCCACAGACGCGGAAGCACAGGTGGCGGGGCGTGAGGTTGGCCCCCGCGCCCGCCTCCTTGTAGCGCAGCAGTTCTTCGAGCGCCTGGGGCAGGGAGCACACGGACGGCAGGCCCGACGGCAGGCACTGGCCGGCGCCCCGGCCGGGCTCTCGCACCCAGTCCACCGGCCAGTCCCGGCTGTCTGCCGTGTGCTGGTCGCCCGGCAGAGCCTCGAAGATGAGCCGGACCACGCGCCAGACCCCGTCCTTCTGCCGGTAGTGGCAGCAGGCCCAGACCCCGGGCAGTGCCCTGGCCTGCCGGTGGACGAGGCAGAGCTCGTGGTGCGGCGCGTAGAAGGTGGCCTCCGGCCCGGGCTGGGCCGGGGGCGGCCCGCGCAGCAGCCACGCCCCCCAGTAGTCCTCCACCGCGCGCCTGGCCCCCTGCCCAATGAGGGCCCAGTCGAACGCCACCTCGCTGTGCAGCGCCGGCCGCCCCGGGCGCAGCGCCGGGCAGCGCAGCCCCCAGCAGACCCAGTAGCCCCGCTCGGTGCGCGCCGCGCGCAGCACCTCGAGGTCCAGCGTGGGCTGCTCGAACTTCCACTTGCGGAGCGCGCGCTGGCCGCCGCCGCGGTACGGAGCGTCGCCGCGCGCAAACACCAGCCCGTCCACCGGGACACGGCACCCGTCGAGGTCCTGGTCCCCGCCGCCGGGCTCGACGAAGCCCCAGCCCCGGGCGTCGTCGGGGCGCTCCAGCCTCGGCAGCAGGTCCCGCTGCAGGTCGCGCAGGGGCACGAAGGTCTTGGTGGCCAGGCATGGCCAGTCCTCCCGCCGCGGGCGCGCTCTATCGCTAGCGTGGGCCCGGAGCAGCACGTCGCGCAGCCACAGGCGCTGCCCGAACGGGAGCGACATGTACGAGCGCCGGCCGCAGGCCAGCAGGTCACACACGCGGTACAGAATGGTCCCGGGGGCTACCTCGATCCGTTCGGTGTCAAGCAGCCACAAGTCGCGGGGCCCCGGGCCCGCCGGGCCGCCCGCCAGGAACGACACTTCGGGGCACAGGTCCGTGACCCACGGCTTGCCGCGCAGGATGGCAAAGGGCTTGTCGTACAGGACCAAGAGCAGGGCGCGCACTCCGTCGTCCTTGGGCGTGACCAGCCAGCTCGAGCTCGTGCGGCAGAGCCCCTCCAGCTCCAACAGGCACAGGTCCCGGGGCATGGCAAACGCCGTGTACGACCCCCCGGACGACGCCTCGGCGCCCCGCGACTGCACCTCCTTCAACGTCTGCCACACCAGGGCCGGCAGGGGTGGCAGGTCCGCCACGCCGTCCCCGCCCGTGCAGGCCGGGGGGAAGAAGGCCTCCGCCCGCAGGGACTGGAGCCGCAGCCTTTCCAGCTTTTCCCGCGGCGGCAGCTCTTGGCTCAGCCGTTCGCCCTGCGCGGCCAGCCAGGCGTCGGCCTCGGCCAACGGGAAGCGCTGAACCCACGCCCGCACCTCGGCCGCCGAACCGTACACGGGGGGGGCCTCGGGCGCCCCGCCCGTGACCGACATGCTAGCGGGGGGTGGGGCTTTGTGGGCCGCCGACGGGCCCGGGCCCGTCGGCGCCTGCTCCCTTTCTCCCCCCGCCCCTCTCGCTCCTGGCCGGGCCCCCGCCAGCGCCCGGGCCCCCGTCTGGGCCCGGGGGAGCGGCCAGCCCCCCCCCCCGGGGAAGGGGAGGACGGCCCCTCCTCCTCCCCTCTCTCCCCGCCCCCTCCGGGGCTCAGAGGCCGGGAGCGCTCGCCCCCTGGCCGGCGGCCGTCGTCTCCGAGCCCAGCCGGCGTGGAAAGCAGGCCCTGGCGCTCAGGCCCCGCTGCGCCTCGAAGCCGCCCCCCTCTGCCCACAACTCCGCCGGCGCCAGTGACAGGAGATGCTCGTACACTACCGTCCCGTCGGTGCCAAAGACCAGCCTGCCGGTCGTGACGTACTGCCAGCGCGGGGCACCCTCGGCGGAGGCCGGGACGAGCCGCACGGCCTCGACCGGCGCCGGCGTGGGATCGACCGGCCTGGCCCACACGGGCAGCGCAAACAGTAGCCCGGGGCCGGCGCGCAGGCCGCGGACCTCCACGTCGACGCAGGCCCCGAGCACGTTCACCGCGGCACGGTAACCGTCAGCCAGGTCCACCCCTTGGCCCCGCAGCTCCTCGGCCGGCACCTGGTAAGCCCGGTGGAAGGTGAGTTCGCGCACCAGGCGGACCAGCACCTCGGTCGTAGCGCTTAGCCTGTCCAGCTCGGCGCGCAGCTGGGGGGTTTCGGCGTCGTCGCCCTGCCGCTCCGCGCGCCCGCGCGGGCGCAGAGCGCGCTGGCGGGCCCCGCCCTCCGGCCTGCCCTCCGGCCTGCCCTCGGGCTCGCCCCCGGGTTTGCCCTCGCCCCCGGGCCCGGGCCGGCCCTCGGGCCTGCCCTCGGGCCTGTGTACCAATCCCCCCGCGCGCGACTTCCACGTGCGCAACAAGGACGCAAAGGTCTCGGGGGCCGGGCGTTCCGTCGTCATCAAGCTTACGGCCTGGTATTGATCGAGGCCACCGACGCCGGGGGCCCGGGGGGGCCCGTGGGGGCCGGGGGGGGGAGGGAGCGGGGGCGGAGCCACCGCCGGGGGGGGGGCGGTTGCCCTGGCTCCCCCGCTCCCTCCCCACGTCCTGACCCCGCCCGCGACCCCCGACGCCCCCCCTCCCCCCCCCCCTCGGCCGTGGTGGGTGGCTCCGCTCCCGCTCTCCCCCCCTCCCCTGCCCGCGACCCCCGACGCCCCCCCCCCCGCGCGGGCCCGGCGCGGGTCCGGCGCGGGTCCGGCGCGGGTCCGGCGCGGGCCCGGCGGCTACCGGCCCTCCCCCCCCCAGAAACCTCGCGTGCCAGGGCCACCACCCATGCTCTGCGCACCGAGCGCTACGCCGGCCCGCGGGCCGGCCCCCGGCGAGGCCCCACAACAACAGCAACAACAACAACAACAACAACAACAAAAATAGTAAGAGCGAGAGAGAAAGCTTGCTGGAGGATCTCATCGCGCGGATGGCAGCTGGCGCTCTGTCTGCTGGTAACTCACCTTCCACCCCCCAACGCGGCACCGATCTCACCGCTCCCAGCTCACCTAACGCATGGGAGTTTGTTTTAGCATCGCTTGCGCTGACTCGGCGCTAACTTCAAATGCACGCACCAGGTAGTTTGCATAGCTTTCACTTTTCTCCTTCATCTGAAAGATGTTTGAATTTGTTTTGTGTTTTTTTTCTTTGTAGTAGTGTAGTATTAATCGTAATTTTTTGCACTGGCAGGTTTGTTATGGTCGAAAGCGTGATTAAGAACGTTTGTCGCGTGCAAGAGTTAAACAAACTTCTAATTTAGTTAGTATGATATTACGGAGTTAGATTTATTATTTTTTTTAGTAATTAAAGAAATTTTGTTGTAGAATCTATGTATTTTGCGTGGCGACATCGCACTTCTCTTCCTCCCCCGTTCCCCCCTCCCCCCTCCCCCCCCCCCCGGGGGGGAATTTATTGTAGGTAAAAGCAATGTTTATTATCATAATAAAGTAAAATGCTTAATGTAAACAAAGATAAACAAACTTAAAAGCAAATTCTGCATGTTGGGCATTGTTATCATCATAGATTCATAGTAGCCGGGACTATGAAAAAGGAGAAAGATTACCGTGTCGGACCGGTTCCTGCCCACCTCTGAAGATGAAGTTAAAGTGTATTACAATTAATAAAAACATGTTTTAATATTATTTTTATATGTTCTGCAATCAGTGAATTGATTTCCTTTCATTTCCACACGTTTTCAAAAAAGTCCATATACTTCATGGAAAATTTCGGAAAAAGGGATACCCCCAAGATTGTCGAATGTTTAGTTATAGGCTTAAGTTTTGATGCTTATTATGACGGCTCAAACTGGAAATCAAGTAATTCTGGCTCAAACTTTCAAATATACAAAATCTCAAACAAACTTGCTTTTAACTATAAATCAGGAATAACAGCAGGAAGCAATATAACATGGTCTGAGGCGATGACTATAAGCACAGCAGGATTAATAACTGCGAGTGCGGGGATTACATATACTGGCACTCTAACGTCAGCAACAAATACAAGTGGAGTGAAAATAGGAATTCAGGGACCAACAGACGGAACGAATGCGAAAGGAATATTTCTATGGGATACAACCAATACAAGTTGGGGGGATTTATGCGGCATCTGGCGGAGGTGGAAACACTAGAAGTTTAGCAAATGGTTTGGCTGTTTCTGGAAATGATTTTAGTTCATATGCTTTTCGTTTTAGAGTGGCTAATGATGCTACGATGGGATTTGTATGGGAGAATTCAGCAGAGCAATTGTTGATGTCATTGAATGGATTAAACGGGACTTTATGGACAAAAGGATTGATTACGGCAAATGCGGGAATTACATATTCTGGGGTGCTAACAACGGCATCGGCAACAACTAATGGGGCAAAAATAGCAATTCAAGGACAAACAGACGGGGGTAGTAGCCGCGGAATATTTGTATGGGATGCTACTGATCCAAACTGGGGGATTTATATGTCTCAGTCTGGGACAAATAAAACATTAAGTGGAACAGGAACAGCGCCAGCAGGAGGAGGCGGAGGATTAACTTCTTATGCTATTAGATTTAGAGTGAATGGTTCTTCAACGAGTGGGTTCATATGGGAGAATAATTCAAATACTGCTTTAATGTCATTAAGAGCGAGCGATGGGCAATTATGGGTATTGTCTAATCCAATTCAATATTCAGATAGGAGAAAAAAAAGAAGATATAAAGGAATGCTTAGGCTTAGATTTTATTAATAAGTTAAATCCAGTATGCTATCGTATGATTGATGACAACAAGAAATGTAGGACTGGCTTAATAGCACAGGAATTAGAAGAAATACTAACAGAAATGGATATGCTAGATTTTGGCGGTTTTATAAAAGAACCAATTATGGTTCCCTGTCCAAAGCAAAGAAAAGAATACGAATTGAAAGGTGTGAGTGTTAATCCAGAAGATGTTAAATGTATTGATAGTGGTGATGTCGGTTATGGTATAGGTTATTCAGAGTTTATCGCACCATTAATTAAGGCCGTTCAACAATTATCAGAAAAGGTAGTTAATTTAGAAAAAGAAAATAAAAATCTTATGAATATACTACAAGAAATTAGAGAAAATGTCAAATAATACGACTAGACTTCACAGACCCCCACCTATTATGGATATGGATGGCGAACTAACTCCAGAATTAAAGTCCCGTGTTCTTGAAGTAGAACTAAAGACTGAGGAAAAAAAAGTAGAGCACGAATTGGAAGATAACTGGAATTGTTGTTGTATAAAAAACAGACCAACCGACAGCCGACTTATTAAACACTTATTTCAAATGGGTATCATTATCTCCATTATAACCCTTTGTATCGTAAGGCTATCTGAAAAGAACTTGCCTTGTGAGGTCGCTAATACTTATGTCGGAATCCTAACACTATTGATTGGCATTTGCCTTCCATCACCTTCTTCAAAGAAGTGAGCACTCGTATAAGTGTATTTTATACCATGAAGCATCACTACCTGAGCACATTAAAGGAATGACTTCACACCAATCACTAAAAGGTTTATACACACATTTAAATTTGGTTTCTATTCCTTTTTGAATACACCACACACAACTTTCATTTTTTTTATCGCCGACCCGTGAGTAAAAGTCGCAGGCAGTCCGTGCAGAAATATTAATTAATAAAAAGTTTATTAGCACTAATATAGAGGACATCATGGCTGACTATAAATATCAGCGGATTATTTTTCTGAGCAATGATTTTGCTGGAGGAAGCAAAACATTTAATAAAAATATCCAAATGTCATTCACACCCACCAAAATGAATGTTAAGTTTATCCACTATATGAACGACCAGACCGAAACCAAAACCAGAATTCTTTACATGGATAGAATTGGAATTATTGCAACATTTGCGGACAGCACTACAGCAAACATTTCAAATCTCGGTTATAATTTGGGTGTTGTCGGATGGACTGACGGCCAATATACATTTAAAGTCCTTGAAACTGACAGCGGAAATATTGACACAGGAAATTTAGCGGGAAGAATTGTTATATGCCTAGAGTTCTTGGGATAATTATATAGGATGGAGAAAATAAACAATGTCAAAGTTAAGCCTGTGAAGCAGGATGGAAACGGAGATAAAAAAGCAAAAGGTTATAAATTATTCAACGAGCCGTATGCCAATATATTTCTACTTGCCCGTAAGAAGAGCGGTAAGACGACAGCACTCTTTGAAATACTGAAACGGACGACAGACAGAAAAACCCGTATTGCTATTATCGCTTCAACGATACACAAGGACTACATTTATAAAGCAATGGTAAAGCACTTTAAGAACAGAGGCAACCCAATGGCAATTTATACCTTTCTTAAATCGGATGGTGTAAATGTTATAGACTATGAACTTGACAAATTGAACAAACCAGACGAAGAGCAAGAAGGCGAAATCAAAGATAAAGAACCGATGGAGACACCACAATTTTTATACTTTGGAAAAGAAAAGAAACAGATAAAGGAGGCACCAAAAGAACGACCCAGCAAGTATATTTCTCCAGAGGTTGTTTTTGTTTTGGATGATTTAGGGAGCGGTTTAAGAGATAAGTCCGTAAGCGATTTGTTAAAAAAGAATAGGCACTATAAATCAAAGGTGATTACGTCAAGTCAGTATTTGAACGACCTACGGCCAGAAGCAATTAAGCAGTTAGATTATTTATTAATCTTTCCGAGTCAGTCTCAGGACAAAATGGAACTCGTGTATAAACACTTAGACTTATCTTTTGATTTTGATTATTTTCTTCAAAAGTATCACGAAGCAACAAAGGAGAGATTTAATTTTCTTTATGTTTCAAGTGTTGATGATGAATTAAGAAAAAACTTTGCTTATCGGTTGAAGTAAAAAAAAAATTTAGAATTAATTATTTTTTTACTTATTATAATGGTAGTAAAAACATCTCGTGTTGAAGTCATTCCAACAATCGGCAAACGAACAATTAACTCAAGCACCAACATGGCTGGAGGTAAAAAGAAGACTGGTCGCAAGAAGAAGCAAGGAGGCAAGGGGCAGGCTGGCGGTAAGATTAACTGGGCGAAGGTTGGAAGAACCGCAATGGCGGTGAATAAATTTCTTCGTGATAACAAGATTATTTCAAAGACCGCGAATGCTCTTGGTGATGTCGGGGTTCCATATGCGTCTCGTATAGGCTCTACAGCCGCGAAACTTGGTTATGGTAGGCAGAGCGGACGTGGCGCCTTAAAATTCTAAAGATATTTGTTTGAAATTATGTATAAATATTTTTTGTTAAAATATACATGGTTTCTAAAACCAAGAAAGTGAAGAAACAGAAATTAAGACCCCCGCGGGTTTATAGAAATAAAAGCGGGAAGCCGTATATTATCCAGAAGGGTAAAAAATATTATCTTAATTTTGGCAAGAAAACAAATGATATGAGCACACTTCAAATTGTTAAACTTTTTATGAAATATCTAAATCAGCCCAAGACGAGACGGGCAAGAACAAAGAAAGAAGACTTACGAAAAGTCCAGAGCCTGTCAGAGATTGAACAAAATACTAGAACCGCCATTAATGACCACTTAGACAAACTCAGAAAGGAGAAATACGATAAGATTGATGAGATAGACCAAAAAGAAAAAAGCACAGGTGGATGCTGAAGAAGAAAAGAAGAGGCTAGAAAGAAAAATCCAAGCCGATGCTAAGGGACTTTTCACAGACATCAGGAGATTATCAGTATTTCTTATTTACTCTAAATACTGCTACAAGTGGAACCGCGAACCAAAGAGGTTATGTATTTACGAATGTAGCATTTGATGTAAAAGGTGCGGGACTTTATATTTCAAAACTTTTGGATAATAAAAGTGCTTCATCTGACATTGTCCGTTTTAACAATGCTGGCGGTATGCGGTTTATGGTGCCTTAGATATGAACTCAAACAACATAACAAATGGTGGAACAATAACGGGAACTACATTAACGGCAACTGCTGGTATGACTACAACAACTTTAACGGCGAGCGGATTATTAACGGCAGATGGCGGCTGCAAGTTATCTATTCAAAATAAAGTAGATGGAGGAAATGGACAGGGTATATTACTGTGGGATATAGACAACGCAGGATGGGGTATTTATATGGCTCAGCCAGGGGCAGGTAAAAGTCTATCTGGAGGGTCTGCGGTTGCAGGCAACGATATTTCAGGCTTTGCTATAAGATTTAGGTCTGGTTTTGCTTCGACTGATGGTTTTGTGTGGGAAAATTCTAATGAGCAATTGTTAATGTCATTAAATGGGGCAAACGGGACTTTATGGACAAAAGGGTTAATAACGGCTAGTGCGGGGATATCAACAACAACGGCAACCGCGAGTGGATTACTAACGGCAAATGCTGGGATATCTGTTGTTAATAGCACGGCAGAAATAAAAGAGGAGAAGCAAGAAGTGGATCTCATGCTACACCAGTCGGGTTATATGTCACAGCCAATCTTGGAGCATCTTCTGCTGGTGTTGAATTCAGACACAGCAACGGGACACAGGGAGTTGGTATAGGTTATAATTCAATATATGCTACGGGAAGCAGTACTAATCAGGACTTAAATTTTTATGCGAGGGGGACTGGAGTAATCTATGCTCAGAGTGATGAAAGCATGACGACAGCATCCAGCGGATTTTTAACATTAAGAAAAAGACCATCAAATACGACCAACCCAAAAATATTTATGAAAGCAGGAGATTCTTCAAATTATGCAGTAGTAATGAATATAGGTGGTTTATTACATGCTTGGACGACTTCACTATCAAACGGTGAGAATAATACAGGATATGTTTATTTGACTGCGGGAGCAAATACACGGTCTTCTGGTTCAGACAGGAGATTAAAATCAGATATTAAAACACTAGACTGTGAGGGATGTTGTGAGAAATTAATGAAAATTAAATGTTGCTCATATTATTGGAAATCAGACGAGAAAAAAGAAAAAAAGAGCCACGGATTTATCGCCGACGAGGTTAAAAAAATATTTCCAGAATTTGTATCTGAAAGTGGAATGAAGGCAGACGACGGAAAAAGCATCCTTGAAGGAGTATCATATATGGAATTTATACTAGTATTAGTCAGTGCTTTTCAACACATGGCGGAAAAGGTAGTTAATTTAGAAAAAGAAAATAAACTTTTACTTAATATACTACAAGACCAAGCAAATCAATTAGCAGAAATACGAGCGGAAGTATTTGGTGTTTCAAATGTCAAATAATAATACAACCAGATTTCACAGACCACCACCTATTATGGATATGGATGGCGAACTAACTCCAGAATTAAAGTCTCGTGTTCTTGAAGTAGAACTAAAGACTGAGGAAAACAAAATAGAGCACGAATTGGAAGATAACTGGAATTGTTGTTGTATAAAAAACAGACCAACAGACAGCCGACTTATTAAATACTTATTTCAAATGGGTATCATTATTGCCATTATAACCCTTTGTATCGTGAGGCTATCTGAAAAGAACTTACCATGCGAGGTTGCTAATACTTATGTCGGAATCCTAACATTGCTTATTGGTATCTGCCTTCCATCGCCTTCTAGTTCAAAGAAGTGAGCACTCGTATAGATGTATTTTATACAATGAACTATCACTACCCGAACACATTAAAGGAATGGCTTCATCAAAACTAACACACCAATCACTCATCGGCTTATACAGGCATTTAAATTTAGTTTCTATTCCTTGTTTTATACAATAAGCACAACTCTCATTCTTTTTTTCGCTTACCAGTGAGTAAAAGTCGCAGGTAGTCCGCGACATAGCAAATCTCCAACAAGTTGGAGATAACACAAACAAGAATATTAAAATCATTTTTTTTATAATATACAAAATATATGATGACGGAGCACAAATACCAAAAGATTACTTTTCTAAGCAATGATTTTGTTGGTAAATCATTCAACAAGAACATTCAAATGTCATTTACACCCACCAAAATGAATGTTAAGTTTATTCACTACTATAACGACCAGACGGAAACCAAAACCAGAATTCTTTATATGGACAGAATTGGAATTATCGGCACATTTGCTGATAGTAATATAGCAAACATTTCAAACCTTAGTTATAATTTAGGTGTCGTTGGATGGACAGACGGACAATATACATTTAAAGTCCTTGAAACCGACAGCGGAAATATTGACACAGGAAATTTAGCGGGAAGAATTATTGTGTGTTTAGAATTCGTAGGGTAATCATATAAGATGGAGAAGTTGAATAACGTAAAGGTGAAGCCTGTAAAACAAGAGGGGGATGGAAATAAAAAAGCAAAAGGTTATAAATTATTCAACGAGCCGTATGCCAATATATTTCTACTTGCCCGTAAGAAGAGCGGGAAAACGACAGCACTCTTTGAAATACTGAAACGGACTACAGACAGAAAAACCCGTATTGTCATTATTGCTTCAACAATTCACAAGGACTACATTTATAAAGCAATGGTTAAGCACTTTAAGAACAGAGGAAACCCGATGGCAATATATACCTTTCTTAAGTCAGATGGTGTAAATGTGATAGACTATGAACTTGAAAAAAATCTCCATCAAGATGGAGATATGCACGAAGGCGAAATTAAACAGGACGATAAAGAACCGATGGAGAAGCCACAATTTTTATACTTTGGAAAGGAAAAGAAAAAAGAAGAAGGTGAGAAGAAAGAGAGACCAAGTAAGTATATTTCACCAGAGTTGTTTTGGACGATTTAGGGAGCGGATTAAGAGACAAGTCCGTAAGTGATTTGTTAAAAAGAACAGGCACTATAAATCAAAGGTGATTATGTCTAGTCAGTATTTGAACGACCTACGGCCAGAAGCCATTAAGCAATTAGACTATTTATTAATCTTTCCGGGTCAGTCTCAGGATAAAATGGAACTCGTGTATAAACACTTAGACTTATCTTTTGACTTTGATTATTTTCTTCAAAAGTATCATGAAGCAACAAAGGAACGATTTAATTTTCTTTATGTTTCAAGTGTTGATGATGAGTTACGGAAGAATTTTAATTTTCGTCTTAAGTAAAATAATATTTTTTATAATTATTTTTCTGTATTATATATGCCAGTATCACCAGTGATAATTTCACAACCATCAGGATATAAAATCGGATACAATCCATCAATGCCACAGAAGGGAGGAAAAAAGAAAACTAAGAAGAAGGGATGTGGTCAAAAGGGAGGAAAGATTAACTGGGCTAAGGTCGGAAAAACCGCAATGACTGTTAATAAATTCCTTCGCGATAACAAGATTATTTCAAAGACCGCTAATGCCCTTGGCGATGTCGGGGTTCCATATGCGTCTCGTATTGGTTCTACTGCTGCAAAACTTGGTTATGGGAAGCAACGAGGAGGGGCTGTAAAGTTTCGCTGAAGATATTTGACAATTTCACTCTCATTCGCTTTGCTCATTCTCGTTTATTGTCAAACATCGTTTTTACTTTTTACGATGTTTATCAACAAACGGGAAATCTGGCGATCAGCCAGATAGGAGTGTAGTTGATAAACATCAACATCGTTTCAGATTAATTTTTTTATAAAGAAAAATAGATGTCTATCTATACAATGGTCGCTAAAACCAAAAAAACAAGGAAACTTAAGGTAAGACCACCACGAGTGTATAGGAATAAAAGCGGGAGGCCTTATATTATCCAGAAGGGTAAAAATATTATCTTAATTTTGGTAAGAAAACAAATGATTTAAGCACATTACAAATCGTTAAACTTTTTATGAAATATATTGGTAATAAGCCACAGTCGCAAAGGGTTAGTCGCAAACCAAGGGAAAAAATAATCAAATCTGATTTCAATCGTCTTGAACACGAGAACCGAAACCAGATACAAAGCAACTTACAGAAGAAATATGAGTTAATACATGACGAGGAAGCAAAGGAAAAGAAGAAAAGGGATGAGATAGAAGAAGAAAAGAAAAGGCTAGAACGAAAAGATGTAGCAGATGCTAAGGAAAGACAAGATATAATGGATAGGGAACACAAAAGAGAACTAGCGGATATTAATTAACGGCAAGAACAAAAAGCCAGAGAACTAAGAAGGGAGCAAAAACTCATAGAAGTTGTAAAATATGAAGAAGACAGAAAAAATAGGATACAAGCATTACCACCGCCACCACAATATCAATTTATTATGCCACCACAACATGGACAGCCACAAGCACCGCCATTAGGAGCACCGCCATTAGGAGCACCGCCACAAGCACCGCCATTAGGAGCACCGCCACAAGCACCAAAATTACCTAATTTAGGAGATGAAGCACCATTGAAAACGAAATAGCAATATGAGGAAGAAAAAAAGCAAAAGCAGAAAGATATTGAAACACTGAAATTAGCAGGATATACAGATAAGTTCATGAAAAAGATGAGTCGTAAAGACTTACAAAAAGCCAGCCAAGATATTCAGACGGCTATAGCCACAGCGACATCTTTAGAGGAACAGAAAAAGTTAGCAGAAGAATATAAAGAAAAACTTGAAAAGGAAGAAAAGAAAGCAGAAGAAAAGGGTAAGCATTTTGAACATTTATAAATTAATCAATTTTTAATCTCTGCATTTTCAAAAACGTATCACCCAAACATTACTATAAAAGAGTTAGCACAGGCTTTAAAAAAGAGACTAGATAGTGATGGGCATAAAAAATTAAATTACAAAGACACTTCAAAGTGGATTATTGACATGATTAAAAGGTTTAATATTGATGTTGGAAATGAAAAGGAAAACGTAAAAAGAAAAGTAGCGGATTATGCTAGATATGAAGAGTTTATGGGGTATCTCCAAAATGTTGGAGATCTTAAACAAAAAGGGACTGGAGGGGATTTCACCCCCTACCATACCCCCAAGCGTCGCGGAGACAACCATACCCCCAAGCGTCGCGGAGACAACCATACCCCCAAGCGTCGCGGAGACAACCATACCCCAAGCGTCGCGGAGACAACCATACCCCCAAGCGTCGCGGAGACAACCATACCCCCAAGCGTCGCGGAGACACTAGAGCGAAGACATTAGAAGAATTAATTGATAAGGTATTTTCAATAAAAATAATTAAAAAATATTTAGCCCGCAAAGATTGGAAACACACAATGAACAAACATGATTTTGTAAATACTCTAACGAACAAAATGACTATAGACCCAAATGTAGATAAACAAGTTTCAAATGATTTGAATATTGACGAGGGAATGCCCCAACCGCTACCCCCGAGCATCACTTCACAGCAACCAGAGCCACAGCAACCAGAGTTAGAGCCACAGCAACCACAGCCAGAGGAGCCACAGCAAGAGGAGCCACAGCAACCAGAGCCAGAGCAACCACAGACAGACGATGTTTTATCAAATATCAAACAAGTTTGAGATTGGGTAGTTGATAAATATCGCGGTTTAATGACTAATGAAATAGACGACATAATGAAAAAATATGGATGGTATCTCGGAGCAATAGCCAGTGATGAAATTTACAAGTTGAAGCCAGGAAGCAGAAAGCGATATGGATTTATTATGAATTTGGACAATCACAAGCAAGCAGGATCTCATTGGATCGCAGTATGGATAAGTCTAGATAAAGACAGGAGTGTTGAAGTGTATGACCCTTTAGCACTTTATGAACCTACTGAAGACTTTCAACAACCAGTGAAACAACTAATAGACAAAAGCAACCCAAGCACATATCTATTAATGAAGGTTAATCAAGTAAAACAACAATCTGGTACAAGCGACACATGCGGATGGCATAGTATGAGGTTTTTAATGGAGCGAGCGAAAGGCAACCGATTTAAGTTTGCTAGCGGTTATACATACCTTAAAGAAGAAGAAGCGGAAAAATTAAAAGCACAGAATGGGTATGGTTTTGACACCTATTTGTAAATTCACACTCTCGTTGCTACCGCAACTCTCGTGTGTTTTACAAACTTCATTTTGAAAAAAATATATTTAATAATATAGGAAAACGATTTTCTAAATTATCTCAAACGAGTTTGAGATTTACGAAAAGCGTAGCGAAAGTTGGAATTTAGAAAATCAATGGAGTATAAGGGTGGCCGTGCGAGTGGTATCTATTACATAAATAGCAAAAACAGAATAACTGGCACAGACAGCGACTTTACACACGAAGTCGATATGAAGGGGCTAGACAATCCCACACATTATAAAAAACTTCATATTTATGTGCCGAAATCGTATTACTCTGTGGCTTCACCATATAATACTTTTACTCTTAGCGAAGATGGGTATGAGGCATTAATTACGATACCTGAGGGAAACTACACAATGAACAATCTAAAAAATAAGTTGTCGGAGGTGCTAACCGCAGACAGCCCAGATAATTATACTTATGTGGTATCCAGTAATAATACCAACATAGAACCAGAGGATGATAAATTAACATTCAGTGTGTCAGAGAATAAAGGTATTCAACCGCGGTTCATATTTGATGATGATACCCGTATTCACGAGGTTATGGGTTTTGATAGAAATTCTACATATTTCTTCGCTAATAATTTTGTTAAATCGCCGAACGTAATTATTCGAACTGGCGAAAAGAATTTATACCTTCAATCGGACTTAGTTGGTGAAGGAGATAATCACGTGCTACAAGAAATATACACGGCGAATGAAATTCCATTTGGAGCCATTATATACGACGGAAGTGGGTCAGAGTATGGTAAGAAATTATCCGTCAGTTCAAATAATGTATATAGGTTTATCTTACGGACGAAAACGACCAAGCGATTAATCTTAATGGGTTAGGTATTGTTATGACATTGTTGATTTACAGGGAAACGAATTATTTTAATTTATTTACATCATTCTTCAATCTTTTGAAACAGAGATAAATAATTATTTTGGAATTATTTATTTTTTTCTATAAATATATTCTTGTGAATTAGTTAATAATCTCAACTGCCTAAAAATCAAAAACAAAATGCCCACTCAACACGGAGGCGAACTAGACTTTTCTAGAACTGACTACATCAGTGCTTCGTATCGTTTGAATAAACTAACTCCGAGAGAAGGTGCGGGAGCTATTACTGTTACTACAGCAGGAGGACAAGAAAGCAACTTTGACCCTATCAGCAGGCCATTTAACTTAGCCCGCTCTGTCTTGAGTTTTACTTATACCCCACCAGCAATTGCAGCGAACTATAACAAATGCTATATGGATTGTCTGGCTCCTATTAGACAAATTCAACTTCAAACACGTAGTGGTGTTTATCTGTGCGATGTAAATGAAGTTGGTAATTTTACAAAGATTGTTTGGAAGGCAGAGACTTCTATGAAGGACTTTCTGACGCTTGAAAACCACGATAATGGAAGTGGTTCGGGATGTATGCTTCAAAAGAGTAATGCTTCAACTACATTTCAACCTACTAGCGATGCTACAAGGTTGGCGGCATTGGAAACAGCATTGACTCCTTCAGCAGTCGCAGGAAATGCAGCAGGACAAATTGATGCAGGAATTAATGTTGCAAAAGCACAGGTTCAGGCCGCATTACAGGCTTGGATGGGACAACCTTCTACAAATGTTCGCCGACACCATGATACTCTTATAGCAGATGAGACGGGTGTGAGTTCGTTCGTTAATGTTGCTTTTAACGAGCCTAAGTATTTCTCGGGCGGTGCTGCTACTTCTGCTGAGCCTTCTATCAGTGTTAAGATTAATCTTGGTATGCTTTACAATACCATTTTCGCCCTTGATAAGACTATTATGTTTCCAGAGATTTTGAATATGCGTATTGTATGGCAACAGACCCCTAAAATTTATTATTAGAATAACGATGCTTTGTCACCGGGTGGAGGAGCGCTTGTTGCTGCCGCTGGTAATGTATCTGTTGCTAATCTTAACTTGTTCCTTGCGGTAGAGACTAATCCCGATGTCATTCAATCAATTCAACAAAAGGTGGCGAGTGCTGAAGGTATGAGTTTTAATATTGATTATCCTTATGTTTATAAAAATTCTATTGCTCAATCCACTACACAAAATATCATTCTCCGCTTTGATAGGGGACATGGTAAAAGGTTGAAGAAAATTTATCACTCACTATTTCACAACACCGAAAACAAGAATACTGCTTATGATATTGATAACAGAGCAACCGCTAAGACTACCAGTTTCCACACCACACTTAACGGGGCACGACTTCAAGAATTCGAAATATATCCCGCTAGTTTTGAAGATTATATGTGCTTGAAACCTAAACTTGAAGGTTCTGTTTTGATGAATTCAAATGTGTATCAATACAACTGGTTCTAGGTTGATACTTGGGATAATACCCGACCGCTGTGGAGCAAAGACAAAAATGAAGTTAGCGGGCTTGACCTTTCCAATGAGAGACGATGGGAATTCATTAGCACTACACAGAATAATGCTCATCAGCACGTAAGTGTAGCAATCATTCAGCGGGAGGTTCAGGTTAAGTCAAATATAATTTCTATTAGTTGATATTTGAAAATCCACACTCTCATTCGTTTCACTCAGTCTCGTATGTTTTTCAAACATCGTGAAAGATTAATAGATTCATTTTTTTTCAAAATAAAAAACGATATTTTATAATAAGCGTGATATTTCAAACAAGTTTGAGATTGTGAGCGCAATTATAAAATATCAATGTCTCACCAGAGAAACTTAATCGCAGAAAATCCTGACGGAGAATTCATAAATGTCAGGGTCGGATATGATGGACACGTTGAAACAAATAATTCAAAAACCGCTTTTGGCGAAGCAGTAGTAGGTCAATTAACACCAGTATTACAAGAAATCTTTCCATATACCATTAATACTAGGATATGGACAAAAACAGAAACAAAATCATCTGTGTCATTTTTGAATAATATGGCTGAATTGAAAACAACTGCTGATGCAACGGCTGTTGCTAGTCTGGTAAGTAAAAGGAGAATAAAATATAGAACTGGAATGGGTGCCCTAGCCCGCTTTACTGCTCTATGGACAACGGATGATACAAAAGATTACTATTCATATATTGGAATAGGAAATGAACTCGTTGATGGATTTTATTTTTACAAAGATAAAGCAGGAATGAATATTGCACATTGCAAAGGAAATACAGCAGTTTATATTGACCAAGCAGACTGGGACGACCCGTGCGATGGAACTTCTGCTATGCCAGACTTAGACTGGAGCAAAGGAAATGTATTTCAAATTCAATTTCAATATCTTGGGTTTGGTGCTATTAAGTTTTATATTGAAAATCCCATAACAGGATTATTTCAATTAGTTCATATGATTGAGTATGCGAATGCTAATAATGGTGTAAGCCTGCGAAATACAACATTATCTTTTACGACAGTCATGAGAAATGATGCAAAGACTGGAATACAAATTCTCAAAACAGCGAGTGCCAGTTTATTCATTGAGGGAACTAATACTATTAATACCAGCATAACAAACGAAGTGGAAGGAAGTCAAGCAGCAAACACCACTGAAAGTCCTATTATTAGTATAAGAAACAAAGCGGTATTTGATGCGGGTGGTACAAATTTAACAAATTATTCAAATGTTTATCCCACTTTGATAAGTATTACAAATGAAGATACTAAGTCAAATGTTGTCAGAATGGTATTAAATGGAACGCTAACTGGAGCAGGTTTTGCAGATGTTGATTCTAAGTATTCAATTGTAGATACTGACACAAAGGCGAGTGCTATCGCAAACGGAACAACAATTTTTAAACTATATGTAAATAGTGCTTCAACTCAACAAATTAATCTTAGAAATTATGATATATATCTGTCTCCTAGTGATGTATTGACTTTTACACAGAAGTCTGTCTCTGCTGGTGGAGGAGGAAATATCAATATTATCGCTAACTTCATAGAAGACCAATAGATATTTGACAATTTCACTTCGTGCTGACGCACTCTCGTTTATTGTCAAACATCGTGAAAGGTAAATAATAAAAAAAAGCGGAAAGCGATGTTTTAGAAATAGACGAAAGTCGCAGACGAAAGTCTAATTTCTAAAATATCATCAGAGATATTTTTTACCGCATCTTTATTATTAAAATAAGGTTGTTGAACTAAATATTCAAGGTATGGTTTGTCAATCTTAGCGACATCTTCAATTTTCATTTTTTTTATACTTACCATATTGAAGAAAAATATCGGTTTCACTTTGTGCTATTTCTTCACCTACATTAGCCTTTATTTCGGTAATTCCAGTCTCTTTTAAATCAGTCTCCTTAAAAGGTGTGCTTGGTTCTTCGTCCAACACGTTTTCCAACGGAATAACTACTTTCACATTGTCATCACGTGGTTTATATTGCTCATAGAAAGAAACAATATCAGGCTTAGTCCATTTAATTGAAGGTTTCTTAATTTCGCTGTCAAGGTTCCGTTTTTCGATTTCACTCAAGTAGTCCTGTTTGGTGCTTAGGTCGGTCATCATATACTATTAATATTATTTTTTTATTAATTTTATTTTAGAGTATATAGTATGATGTATACTAAGCGGGGCAATGTTTAAAACGAAGAAAGAAATAATAGCACATATAAAAAATATCGTCAGCAAATATAATCATAACGAGAAGTTAAATGAAAATGATAGTAATTTTATCAAGGGTATTATAGTTAATCATCCTGATTATAAGACAAAATTTGAACATTTGATAAATTGCGAAATTGATGTTGAAAATAATGGATATGGTAGTAAGCACTTTCGTATAGGAGAAAAAGCATTTTCGTGGTATAATTGTATTAATTACATTGGGCTAAATAAAGAAAAACAAATGACGAGATACATAAAGAAAAAATTTAATGAAGCGTGTAGAAATACAATAAAAAATCAAATAGAAGAATATTTAAATAGAACGGCAATAGATAATTTCATTGAGCCAAAATATATATGTGAAATAATAAAAGAAATACACGATAGAAAAAACGTTCATGTTGACCATCACTTTGAAAAAATAAAGTTTAAAGAAATTACAGACCGATATTTACAAGAGAATGAATTAAACTATAGCGATGTAGAAACAGAAGAAAGAGAAGACTTTAGAGAAATTCTAAAGGAACCACACTATACGCGATTTAATAACTTTCATAGAGAAAAAGCGATATTGAGAATAATAAAAAAGATATAAATTTAAAAGAGAATGTAGGGTGTTTTATAGAATATATTTAGCAATTTCTTTTTTGAGTTCTGGATAATTTACCATCATCGGTTGCTTGTTCAACCATATTAATTTGTCAAATACAGCGACATTGGCAACAGACTTCCCCTTATATTTTCCGATAGGTAGTAATCCTTGTTCTTGAAGTTTTTTACTTTCAGATTTATATTCATTTACATGACCATCAATGACTTGCTTGATATCGTCGAAAGTAAATGTTTTATTATTAATAGAAAGTTTTTCAAATTTTTCCGTGAGAGACTTGAGAGACATTAGTATATAACTAAACATTCGACAATCTTGGGGGTATCCCTTTTTCCGAAATTTTCCATGAAGTATATGGACTTTTTTGAAAACGTGTGGAAATGAAAGGAAATCAATTCACTGATTGCAGAACATATAAAAATAATATTAAAACATGTTTTTATTAATTGTAATACACTTTAACTTCATCTTCAGAGGTGGGCAGGAACCGGTCCGACACGGTAATCTTTCTCCTTTTTCATAGTCCCGGCTACTATGAATCTATGATGATAACAATGCCCAACATGCAGAATTTGCTTTTAAGTTTGTTTATCTTTGTTTACATTAAGCATTTTACTTTATTATGATAATAAACATTGCTTTTACCTACAATAAATTCCCCCCGGGGGGGGGGGGGGGGAGGGGGGAGGGGGGAACGGGGGAGGAAGAGAAGTGCGATGTCGCCACGCAAAATACATAGATTCTACAACAAAATTTCTTTAATTACTAAAAAAAATAATAAATCTAACTCCGTAATATCATACTAACTAAATTAGAAGTTTGTTTAACTCTTGCACGCGACAAACGTTCTTAATCACGCTTTCGACCATAACAAACCTGCCAGTGCAAAAAATTACGATTAATACTACACTACTACAAAGAAAAAAAACACAAAACAAATTCAAACATCTTTCAGATGAAGGAGAAAAGTGAAAGCTATGCAAACTACCTGGTGCGTGCATTTGAAGTTAGCGCCGAGTCAGCGCAAGCGATGCTAAAACAAACTCCCATGCGTTAGGTGAGCTGGGAGCGGTGAGACCGGTGCCGCGTTGGGGGGTGGAAGGTGAGTTACCAGCAGACAGAGCGCCAGCTGCCATCCGCGCGATGAGATCCTCCAGCAAGCTTTCTCTCTCGCTCTTACTATTTTTGTTGTTGTTGTTGTTGTTGCTGTTGTTGTTGCTGATGTTGTTGTTGTTGTTATCATTATCATCATAGTTTTTCTTGTTCTTGTTATTCTTCTTCATCTTCTTCTTCACTCTCTCGTTCTCTTCTTCTGAGCTTTCCTCCTCCTCCTCCTCCTCCTCCTCCTCCTTCTCCTTCTTCGAATTCTTCCTCTTTCTTCTCTCCTCTTCCCGTTGTCGCTTCTCTTGCGCCTCTTTTTCCTTCCGATCTTGCGCTTCTTTTTTCTTCCTTTCCTCCTCTCTCAACTTTCTTTCTTCTGCTAGCATTTCCTTAATGGATGCGGCTTGTTCTGACATTGCCTTGTTCACAAGATCCTGAACGACTTCTTTCGACACGCCGGCGGACGAACTACCCTGAATACAATACCGGTCGCCGTTGTTTTGAAAGAAGTCGTTCATTTCTTGCGAACAAGGCAGTGGCAGAACAAACCAACAGCAACGACAACAACAACAACAAAGAATAATAATAATAATAATAATAATAATAATAATAATAATAATAATAATAATAGTATATCTCCTGCCAATTGCTGAGACAAAAGGCCATGTGCATCCAGTCCTCCATTCCATAAGGAAAGTCTCCACACCAATCGGTGGAATAAAGGAAGTGACGGCATAGAACATCACTCTAGGAGCTTTATACCAATCAGCCCATGGAAAGGGACCGATGGCCTATGTACTCCCTAAATAATAATAATAATAATAATAATAATAATAATAATAATAATAATAATAATAATAATAATAATAATAATAATAATAAAGTTTGAAAAAAAAATGTCAGCGCTTCCCGTTAGAGAGATTATACTCGGAAAAAAAAGACAGGGAAAGGCTCACTGATAGAATGCCACACACACTAGCTAGCCATACTAAAGCTAGTAGCTATACTCCCCTCTCTAAACTATATGCTGCGGCGCCCAAAGAGACCTTTTGACCCCCCCCCCCCCCCCCCCCCCCGGGGGCCCCCCCCCTCACAAAAAAAAAGAAAAAGAAGAAGAAGGAGTAGGAAAGATTATACCTCCAACGACATGTATATGGGCTATCAACCAGCATATGCGGAGTTTAAGATCTTTTACGCGCGCAACGACCCTCCTCCCCAGCATCTACCACCAAAGGGTTATGAGTTAGCGTCACAGTTTAACGCCTTGAGGCCATTGGGCTGAATAATAATAATAATAACAATAATAATAATAATAATAATAAATAATAAAAGAGGAACAGAAGAAAAAGCTAATAATAATAATAATAATAATAATAATAATAATAATAATAATAATAATAATAATAATAATAATAGTGCTTCTCTGTCAATGGCTGATGCAAATCTGCACATGCGCCTCCATCGTCTCACCCGTGAGGAGAGTACGAAGAATTGACGATAGGCTCTAATGACACCCCCGCAAGGGCAGTTCCAACACTTCCAGACGGACCGGTATGTTCAATGAAAATACTGGTGGCACCGACGGGAATCGAACTGGCGACAGGGCCCAGATGGTAGAACTTGACCACTGGGCTATCACGGTGTCCATAATAATAATAATAATAATAATAATAATAATAATAATAATAATAATAATAATAATAATAATAATAATAATAATAATAATAATAATAATAATAATAATAATAATAATAATAATAATAATAATAATAATAATAGTGCTTCTCAGTCAATGGCGAATGCATTTCTGCACATGTGCCTCCATCGTCTCACCCGCGAGGGGAGTACGAAGATTTGACTATAGGCTCTACTGACATCCCCGCAAGGCAGCTCCAAGCCTTCCAGACAGACCAATACTTTCAAAGAAAATATCCTTTGAAAATACTGGCACCGACGGGAATCGAACTGGCGACAGGTCCCAGATGGTAGACCTTAACCACTGGGCTATCGCGGTGCCACATAATAATAATAATATAATAATAATAATAATAATAATAATAATAATAATAATAATAATAATAATAATAATAATAATAATAATAATAATAATAATAATAATAAAATAATAATAATAATAATAATAATAATAATAATAATAATAATAATAATAATAATAATAATAATAATAATAATAATAACAGTATGAAATTAAAAAAAAATGACAGCGCTTCCCGTTAGAGGGATTATACTCGAAAAAAAAAGACAGGGAAAGGCTCACTGATAGAAGGCCACACACACTAGCTAACTATACTAAAGCTAGTAACTAACTCCTTTCTGTAAACTATGCTACAGTATCCAGTAATAATAATAATAATAATAATAATAATAATAATGATAATAATAATAATAATAATAATAATAATAATAATAATAATAATAATAATAATAATAATAATAATAATAATAATAATAATAATAATAATAATAATAATAATAATAATAATAATAACAATAATAATAATAATACCAGTCTTGATAATCTAATCCGGATAGGAATGTGAAAATTCCTTTGTGGGCCCACACGCGAACCTTCCCCGAATCCAGAGGGGGAAACCCACTCAGCTGGTCATCCTCCTCTTCCTTCTTCTTCCTCTCCTCCTCCTCCATCTTCTTCCTCTCTTCCTCCTCCTTCTTCCTCTCCTCTTCCTCCTTCTTCTTCCTCTCCTCCTCCTCCTCCTTCTTCTTCTTCCTCTCCTCCTCCTCCTTCTTCTTCTTCTCCTCCTCCTTCTTCTTCTTCTCCTCCTCCTCCTTCTTCTTCTTCTCCTCCTCCTCCTTCTTCTTCTTCTCCTCCTCCTTCTTCTTCTTCTTCTTCTCCTCCTCCTTCTCCTCCTCCTCCTCCTTCTTCTTCTTCTCCTCCTCCTTCTTCTCCTTCTCCTCCTCCTCCTTCTTCTTCTTCTTCTTCTCCTCCTCCTCCTCCTTCTCCCTCTTCTTCTTCTTCTTCTTCTCCTCCTTCTTCTTCTTCTTCTGCTCCTCCTCCTTCTTCTTCTTCTTCTCCTCCTCCTCCTTCTTCTTCTTCTTCTCCTCCTCCTCCTTCTTCTTCTTCTTCTCCTCCTCCTTCTTCTCCTTTTCATCCTTCTTCTTCTTCTTCTCCTCCTTCTTCTTCTTCTCCTCCTTCTTCTTCTTCTCCTCCTCCTTCTTCTTCTCCTTCTCCTTCTCCTTCCCTTTGTCCTTCTTTTTTTGCTTCTCCTTCTTCTCCTTCTCCTTCTCCTTCTCCTGTCTCTTCTGCCTTTTTGCGGGAGGAGCTTCTCCCAATCCGTCGTCCCAGGGCACAGGCTTATTCTTGAGCAGGATCCCTACGATGCATGCATTATAAATACATACATACATACATAATACCTTGTGCATTCCAGGTGTAGCTGAAGCCGCGGACCAACTCCTCCAAATCGCCTTTGCCCTGCATGTTGCACATTAAATAAATAAGTAAGTAAGTAAGTGAGCAAGCATATACCAGATCATGCTTGCAAAAGACGGCGTGGGGAATCTCCACACAATCAAAGGGCAGCACGTCTGCAGACCCGTTGATTTTAAGGAACAATTCCCCACGCGAATTTTTGAGAATGGCTTGCAGAGTCTTGGCAATGTGCTTCGTAGACATGCCAGAGTCAGAAAGTGATCCTACACGTTGACAAACGAGCAAAATGAGTTGAATTCCAAAGACATAACTACCAGTCAGCGCCTTCAACCTTAAAATTTTTCTCGGGCCGGTCTGAAATTTGAACGTGTGGAAAAAGGGTCGTGTTATTATCAAACTTTTGTGCAGAGATTTTATTAAGAGCATGACATTTCGAGAAGATGTAACAGCATTCCCGCTCTTTCCCCAGCTCAGAATGAGCGGGAATGCTATTCTTTTTTTCTGTACACAACAATCTGTGGAAAAAACTCTGCACAAAAGTTTGTGAAAAGCGACCGGCATGATTTTGCATTTCCTTCCTACGTACTCTCAACTCATGTCATCCCTTGCATGTTTCTGCTATAACGTGTTTGTTGAAGCTATAAATGTCATTTCCTAACATTGCACGACCCAGCTTAATCTATTTTTCATAAACCAGCAATTCGATGAAACTCGTTTTTGGATTGCTGTTTTGCAAACTTTTGTGCAGAGATTTTATTGAGAACATGACATTTCGAGAAAATGTAACAGCATTCCCGCTCTTTTCCCAGCTCAGAATGAGCGGGAATGCTATTCTTTTTTTCTGTACACAACAATCTGTGGAAAAAACTCTGCACAAAAGTTTGTGAAAACCGACCGGCATGATTTTGCATTTCCTTCCTACGTACTCTCAACTCATGTCATCCCTTGCATGTTTCTGCTATAACGTGTTTGTTGAAGCTATAAATGTCATTTCCTAACATTGCACGACCCAGCTTAATCTATTTTTCACAAACCAGCAATTCGATGAAACTCGTTTTCGGACTTCTGTTTTGCAAACTTTTGTGCAGAGATTTTATTAAGAGCATGACATTACGAGAAGATGTAACAGCATTCCCGCTCTTTTCCCAGCTCAGAATGAGCGGGAATGCTATTCTTTTCTTCTGTACACAACAATCTATGGAAAAAACTCTGCACAAAAGTTTGTGAAAAGCGACCGGCATGATTTTGCATTTCCTTCCTAGTACGTACTCTCAACTCATGTCATCCCTTGCATGTTTCTGCTGCAACGTGTTTGTTGAAGCTATAAATGTCATTTCCTAACATTGCACGACCCAGCTTAATCTATTTTTCACAAACCAGCAATTCGATGAAACTCGTTTTTGGATTGCTGTTTTGCAAACTTTTGTGCAGAGATTTTATTGAGAGCATGACATTTCGAGAAGATGTAACAGCATTCCCGCTCTTTTCCCAGCTCAGAATGAGCGGGAATGCTATTCTTTTCTTCTGTACACAACAATCTGTGGAAAAAACTCTGCACAAAAGTTTGTGAAACTGACCGGCATGATTTTGCATTTCCTCTTCAATATATTATTATTATTATTATTATTATTATTATTATTATTATTATTATTATTATTATTATTATTATTATTATTATTATTATTATTATTATTATTATTGTTGCTTGGAGCTGCCTTGCGGGGGTGTCAGTAGAGCCTATCGTCAAATCTTCGTACTCCCCTCACGGGTGAGAATGGAGGCACATGTGCAGAAATGCATTCGCCATTGACTGAGAAGCACTATTATTATTATTATTATTATTATTATTATTATTATTATTATTATTATTATTATTATTATTATTATTATTATTATTATTATTATTATTATTATTATTATTATTATTATTATTGAGTCTTTGGAGCGGAGCCGCGTCACCGAACGGCCCCGTGCTACCAATGGAGGCACATGTCCGACAGGATCAAAGGCCAATTGACTGATAAATCTATTATTATTATTATTATTGTTATTATTGTTATTATTATTATTATTATTATTATTATTATTATTATTATTATTATTATTATTATATAGCATAGTTTAAAGAGGGGAGTATAGATACTAGCTTTAGTATAACTAGCTAGTGTGTGTGGCCTTCTATCAGTGAGCCTTTCTCTGTCCTTTTTTTTTTTTTAGTGATTCCCTCTAACGGGAAGCGCTGCCATTTTTTTCATGTGTATTTCAAACTTTAGGTATGCCATGCTGAGGGCTAGCAAGGCGCCGATATATGTGGCACACCGTGGTGGTGGCTACGGAGTCTTTGCTGATAAATACCTTCCTCCTTCTTTTCAGCTTGGGCTCCTCGAACCAGGAGGAAAGTCTTTGCGTGCTGCAGATCATGCTGCATTTTCTGATCATTTCACTATGAAAATTGGGAGTTCCCTGCAAACAGGGATGCATCCAATTAAATTCATTAACGAATCGAGCAGGAATGCAATGCATCTCATCAACTCTTCATCGCAAGGGTTCAACAAGCTCGACGATGACACTTGCCGACCGAACGTGAAGGTAAATTATGTTAGTTGTTACATACATCCATGCAATGTAAGTTTTTGTTACGTGTGTTGTATTTTTTCTATAAATATTGTTGTAAATAATGTCAGGTCAGCAAGGGTACTCCTATTGTGACTGTCACCACCGCAATATCGAAAGATCAAGAGATTTTGCTCAGCTATGCACCTAATCCAGACCTAGAGATAGCTACGCTGCCAAGCGATGCACATCCGGTCTGGTTGAAAGAGGCTGCCAAGGAAGGAGCTAAAATCCCAGTTTTCCTGTTCGAGACTGACATTGGTCATGTACGTTTCATCGTTCCTGAGAAAGAACATCCGCTTCCACTTAAGTCAATTTCCTTGCTTCATGAAGCAAAGGTTGAACTTTTAGCGTCGGTCAGCAGTATTAGTTCTGATGGAAAGCAACCGCTCTCCAGGTCATCATCTATTCCGCCGGAAAAAAAGAGGAAGCTTCTCGACAGCGTGTCCTCAATTTCAGATAGTCGCCGCACGCTTCTGCCCAGGGAAAGCTCGGACATTACAGTCATCACAGAAAAATCAAGCTTGAGTGATGCACAGGTAAAAAATAAATAAATGAAAATTATTACTGAGAAGATTCTTTTTTACAGGCAGGTGTTCCTGACGTTGATGCTAACCTCGACAGCTGGAAACAGTCAGACAGTTCTACTGTCACTACAGGATATGATGTTAGTAGCTGCAGCAGCTCTAGACTATATCTTCCTACTGGCTCCATGGTAATTTTTTTTCTCTACCTGTCTATGTTCATGCTGGTTAATGTTCATAAGCGATCTTGTTTGCGTAGAACGTCGACGAAGAGTGTTCAGATACGGATTCAAACGGTGATGCTGCATCTATCAACCCTGGATTGCTTCCTCCTCTGGTCGGCGTGGACGATGCGGAATTATCCAACGAGCTTCGATTGAACTTCGACGAGCTTATGGAATCGAATGAGCTGTTGTATAACATCATGAGATTATCACCAATTCCTTACAGCAGACCACGTAAGAATCCAACGCGCCCCTACACGATGAAAAGTCGCACGAAAGGTGCAGTGAAGCTTCAGAGACCGTCTGCGCTCCAAAAACTGTTGGGGATTACCTTCGCCGACTTGGACAGGGAAGTTAAGTCTGTCTGCTGCAAAAAGTGGAAGTGTTATTCATTTATCGACACGCGTGATGTGCTTTACACGAGAGCGAAGAATGCGTCATCGTCTCTCAGTGAGCTTTATTCTTGGGCAGCTTCGCAGCTTGAATCGTTTCAAACAAAAACTGGATCGTTTCAGTATATGTATTTAACGGAGGCTGTGTGCAAAGTAGCCTGGCAGCGTATCTACGGGATCGGTGATAAAGTTTTGTCAAGAGCACACAAACTTCTTGCAAATAACACGAAGGTTTTGACAAAAAGCTACTCAACCGTTCCTGAAACAGAAGATGTGGTAGCAGTATTACTCTGCGAGAAGTTCATGGAGAGTTACCCGGAGATATGCAGCGACGGAATATGGAGGATGCAAGAAATGGCTCAGGACGCAGGAGTCCAAAACTATGTTCGCGAGAATTGGAAAGATATGTGCCTTCGGTTTGGTTGTTCGAAACGAGTTGATCCAAATAATCCTCCGACAGACAATACGATCAACAAAGTTTGGCGCATGGATTTTCCGCACGTCAAGTTTGTCAGAGGTATTATGCATATTTTCGTTATCATTACTTATTACAGGTTTGTTTTGCAGAAGGAGATTTCTCAAAATGCGAGATCTGCACAGAGCTTGCTGCTGATCATTCTAACGGTTTCAGGACTGAAGTAGAAGCTCAAGAATGGCGTCGCCGTAGCAGGCTTCATCACAAAATTCACAGGGCGTGCCGCGTTGCCAGCATGCAGCGCAAGAAGGCAGCACCAGCAGATTTTGCTGCCACAGTCATATCAGCCCGATATGAAACCGCCAGTGAAGATCCCATCTTGCCGCCGCGCCGCGAAGATTTCAAAGGAAAAATTGTGTTTCGCCTTTGCGTTTGGAATCAATACCTGCTACACTACCGATACGCATTTAT
>WBZZ01005270.1:0-2500 GCA_019918135.1 Paulinella micropora
AATAATAATAATAATAATAATAATTAATAATAATAGTGCTTCTCTGTCAATGGCTCATGCATTTCTGCACATGCGCCTCCATCGTCTCACCCGTGAGGGGAGTACGAAGAATTGACGATAAGCTCTAATGACACCCCCGCAAAGGCAGTTCCAACACTTCCAGACGGACCGATATGTTCAATGAAAATACTGGTCCAGACGGACCGGTATGTTCAATGAAAATACTGGTGGCACCGACGGGAATCGAACTGGCGACAGGGCCCAGATGGTAGAACTTGACCACTGGGCTATCACGGTGTCCAAAATAATAATAATAATAATAATAATAATAATAATAATAATAATAATAATAATGATAATAATAAGAATGATAGTAGTAAGAATGATAATAATGATAATAATGATAATAATAATAATAATAATAATAGACTTATCAGTCAATTGGCCTTTGATCCTGTCGGACATGTGCCTCCATTGGTAGCACGGGACCGTTCGGTGACGCGGCTCCGCTCCAAAGACTCGACTGGCAGTGCAATGTGCAAATGAGCGTGCTGTGCATGTGCAAGTGGGTGCAAGGAGTGAGAGGAGTTATCTGCCGAGAAGAAGTCCGCGACGCTGCGCTGACCTCCACCTACAACAGATCTAGCCAGACATTCTACCTGACTAGGCCTTCCCCTCCTTCTACCCACCTCCTGAACGACCGTGAGGTCGATCACCTCCTCCTCCTCCTCCGCCCCCTCTGCCTCCCTGGTCTGCGCCTCCAACTCCTCCCACTCCTTCCAGATGGTGGCAACAAACCTTCCTAACTCCTCCTCCACCTCTTCTGGGACAGGGATAAACAAAACGCCGAGCATCGCCGCCATCTTTTCATCCTCCCCCTTCAGCCATTCCTCTTTGAAGAGCCTCATCTCCTCCTCTGCCTCCCGCAGTTCCCTGTGATAAAGCCCTCCTCGATTCAGCATGAGGGGCTGCCGGGCTTGCGCCTCATCGATAAACTTAAACAGTGCCTCACGAGAGCTCGCAAACGTTGGGCAATGCAGCAGGAAGTGACGTAACGACTCGTTAACCTCAGTGCCACACAAGGCGAAACAGCTTGAGCAGTCCGGCGAGCATGAGCCAAATTTGGATCGGTAGAGGCGAAGGCGATTGTTGCAGCTCAACAATCGCCTTCTGATAAGGTTGTGACTTCCCCCCTCCAGCGCCCGCCAACGTGGGAAAGCAGAGCGGGAAGACATCTGGCTAAGCAGCACCCTAAGCCCATCAGAGGGCTTAGCCTGCCGCTCCCAGCCAGCTACTTCCTGCCGGACAGACCATTGCTTTACCACCTCGTTCCAGTTCGCCAGAGCGGCCCGCCAGTCCTTATCATCTACCGTGCCATCTTCGTTCACGACCCGCTTGAGCGCATCCAAGCCCTCCCGCAGCCTGTGATCTGCTAAGATCAAATTTTCCGTATCTTCCTTCCATTTGCACCGACCCGTGTTGTAAAGCCTGCGTGTTAGCGCTGTGTTGCCCAGTAACTCGATGCGCCCTAGGAACCGAAGCCGAGCCGCCTTGGCAAGGATGCTAAAACTCGGCGTGCGGCCTAAACCCCTGGTGATGCAGCCGCTTGTGCGCGTACCAACACCCAAGATGACCCGCAGGGGCGCTACCAACGCGCCCTCCAGCTTACTCAGCTTGTTGGCGCCCGGCAGATCCCAAAAAGCCGATGCGTAAAGCAACTTTGCGCCAACCATTTGCTGCCAATTCATCAGCCGAAGACGCGCTGGAACTTCATGGGCAATCCAGAGGGGGTAGCAGGCAGCCGTTCCCGCTACAGTGATTTCCGCCGCCCGCTTCGCTTGCGGTTTATCGGAGAGGGTGTCCGTGAGCAGAACTCCCAGGTATTTGTAGTGGTCGGTGACGTTGAGAACCTTGCCCCGGAACCTCACGCATGGGGCGACTTTTTTGACTTGGCGTGCCCGTATATCGGCATGACTTCCGTCTTGCCCGGTTTCAGGTTGATTTCAAGCCGATAGTCCTCCACGAATGTCGCCACGACATTTACAATCTGTTGAAGCTCCGTGACACTATGCGCAATTACCGCAACGTCGTCGGCGTAAAGCAGGGTCCGTATGTCTTCGATGCGGTTGAGGTCCTCGATTTCCAACTCTTTCGCGATTCGGACCGTTAGCTCATCCATGAAGACGTTGAACAGCGACGGTGACAACGGCGACCCTTGCTGAACTCCCATCTCTTCCAGCACTTCACCAGTGAGTAATAATAATAATAATAATAATAATAATAATAATAATAATAATAATAATAATAATAGTGCTTCTCTGTCAATGGCTGATGCATTTCTGCACCTGCGCCTCCATCGTCTCACGGGGAGTACGAAGAATTGACGATAAGCTCTAATGACACCCCCGCAAGGGCAGTTCCAACACTTCCAGACGGGCCGGTATGTTCAATGAAAATACTGGTCCAGAAATAGACCGGTATGTTCAATGAAAATACTGGT
>WBZZ01005270.1:10000-12500 GCA_019918135.1 Paulinella micropora
ATCGGGATTTCCCTCAAATATGTCACAGTCAACACTCCAAGGCAGATTTACTATATCTGAGGCGTACTGATGCAGCTAATGGCATATCCTCAACGGACATAAGCCTCCAATACCCTTGTTCGAGGTCCTCCACCCCCCCGTGTCAGTCTCTCGCCTGATGATCGGGGCCACCGATGGAGCTCCTGAGGGCAAGACTGCACTAAGCCGAGGTTATTCCGCAGTCCCAGCAACCTCTTGCAAGACGTCACCGAATGTGCAAGTGCATACACCAAGCGCGGTTGCTAGAGCTGCCTCGAAACCCCACCCATAACAATCTGGTGTCTGCTGGGTCCTGGGCTATCAACCAGCATATGCGGAGTTTAAGATCTTTTACGCGCGCAACGACCCTCCTCCCCAGCATCTACCACCAAAGGGTTATGAGTTGGCGTCACAGTTTAACGCCTTGAGGCCATTGGGCTGAATAATGATAATAATAATAAATAAATAAATAAGTAAATTAATAAATTAATAAATTAATAAATTAATAAATAAATAAATA
Source organism: Paulinella micropora (assembly GCA_019918135.1). NCBI lineage: Eukaryota > Cercozoa > Imbricatea > Euglyphida > Paulinellidae > Paulinella > Paulinella micropora. Next base: position 10,539 of record WBZZ01005270.1, read on the forward strand.
AATAAATAAATAAGTAAGTAGTAAGTAAGTAAGTAAGTAAATAAATAAGTAAATAAATAAATAAATAAATAAATAAATAAAAAAAACCCGATATGGCTTACATGGCTGACATGGGTAATATGGCTGACATAGCTGACATGGTAACGTGGCATGGCTTGCTGATATGGTTGATATGGCTGACATGGCTGATATGGCTGATATGGCTGATATGGCTGATATGGCTGATATGGTGGCTGATATGGCTGATGTGTCTGATATGGCTGATATGGCAGATATGGCTGATACGGCTTACATGGCTTGATATGGCTGATATGGCTTGATATGGCTTGATATGATTAATATCATTCTCTTTAGGTCAAATCTACGCGTTGGGTGGACATGCAAACTGGGTCGGGGAAGACTCAGTGGTAACATACATACATACATACATACATACATACATACAGAATACTCAGTGGTAACATACATACATACACATACATACATACATACATATATGCATGCATGCATACAGACAGACAGACATCATACATACATACATACATGACATACATACATACATACATACATACAGGAACGTTACGATGTGGGCCGGAATCAGTGGTACATGGCTGCCCCTATGCTGGTCAGTTATTATTATTATTATTATTATTATTATTATTATTATTATTATTGGCCCTGTCGCCAGTTCGATTCCCGTCGGTGCCACCAGTATTTTCATTGAACATACCGATCCATCTGGACCAGTATTTTCATTGAACATACCGGCCCGTCTGGAAGTGTTGGAACTGCCCTTGCGGGGGTGTCATTGGAGCTTATCGTCAATTCTTCGTACTCCCCTCACGGGTGAGACGATGGAGGCGCATGTGCAGAAATGCATCAGCCATTGACAGAGAAGCACTATTATTATTATTATTATTATTATTAATATTGTTTTTGTTATTGATGATGATGATGCTGCTGCTGCTGCTGCTGATGATGGTGATGATGATGATGATGATGATGTTGTTGTTGTTGTTGTTGTTGTTGTGGTTGTGGTTGTGGTTATTGTTGTTGTTGTTGTTGTTGTCGTTGTTGTTGTGGTTGTTGTTGCTGTTGTTGTTATTATTATTGTTGTTGTTCTTGTTGTGGTTATGGTTGGGGTTGTTGTCGCTGTCGCTGTCGCTGTTGTTGTCGTTGTTGTTGTTGTTATTTTTCTTGTCGCTTTTATTACTCTTATTCTTGTTGTTTTTGTCATTCCTTGTCGCTTTTCTTCCTCTTATTATTCTTGTTGTTTTTGCTTCTTGTTGTTGTCGTCGTTGTTTTTGTTGTTCTTGTCGCTTTTCTTCCTCTTATTCTTGTTTTTGTTATTCTTGTCGTTTATCTTCCTCTTATTCTTGTTTTTTTCTTGTTGTCATCGTTGTTTTTGTTGTTCTTGTCGCTTTTCTTCCTCTTATTCTTGTTATTTTTGTTGTTCTTGTCTCTTTTCTTCCTCTTATTACTATTCTTGTTGTTGTTGCTTGTCGTGCTCGTTGTTGTTTCGTCACATTCTTTTCACTTTTATTCCTCTTGTTGTTGTTTCGTCATTCTTTTCACTTTTATTCCTCTTGTTCTTGTTGTTTTATTGTTCTCGTCGCTTTTATTCCTCTTATTCTTGTTGTTGTTTGCTCAGACGGTCCGACACTCGTTCGCAGCCGCCGTGCTGGGTATACATACACACATACATACATACATACATACATACATAAATACATGCATGCATACATACATACATACACACATGCATGCATGCATGCATGCATTACATGCATACATACATACATACATACATACATGCATAGTTGGCTTCTCTACGTGATGGGTGGCACCAATGACGACACACATACAAATATACACACATACGTACGTACATGCATAAATATACATACATATTTAGGCGGTTTCCTGCATGTTATGGGTGGTATAAATATACACACATACGTA
>WBZZ01005270.1:22500-43806 GCA_019918135.1 Paulinella micropora
CTCACAAAGGAAGAGAAGAAAGCATGGGAAGAAAGAGCGAACAGAAGAAAGAAGAGGGCGATGACAAGAACCAGCAAAGGTGTCTATTTGCTAAGAAAGAAAAAGTACAGAGACGAACAGCAATATTTGCATTGCTGCAGAATGTTTCAACTTCTCGTCACAACAGCATTTTCGGAAGGCTAAAGTGATACAATTTCTGAAAAGCAAAAAGGTTCATTGCCCGTTTGAAAAAGTCGGCATTGTACAGGAAAAATACGGAAATCTCAGTGGTGCGGCAAGGTATGTTGAGGAGAAAGCGTTTAAAGAGATGAGACCGAGACCAACAGAAGACATGGACGAATATCTAACACAACACCTACTCCAGAAGAACTGGTTAGAGACTTTGAGAGGAAAAGATTTTGAGCCAGAGGAGGCAGTGAATGGACTGTTAGAGAAGTTAGCTGAGCATGAGGCCTATGGGCCAAACTATCTCAATGAGTATTACAAACTAGCAGCAGCAAGTAGGCCATCGCATGACGGTATGGTACAGTCGGCAAGAGAAATTTACGTGCTATGGGGAGCTAAGCAGAAGAAGCTCAGAAGAGAACGTAGGAAGGAGAGAGAGAGAGAAAAAGAGGGCAAAGGAGCGAATTTACTGCTAGGAGAGGGAGAGGCAGGAGAGAAAGGAGAAAAGAGAGAGAAGTACAAGAGATTGACAAAGAACGGGAAAGGGAAAAAGGGCAAAAGTAATTGGGGTGATAGCTCAGAACAGGAATGGTGGTTGACGGCAACATGCTACAACTGCTACCAAACCGAGCATACTAAGCGTTTTTGCCCCAAACTAAGGCCTAACTCCAAACGAACCAGTTCAAAGTCAACTCACTCTGACTCCTTGAAAGGGAAGCATAGGCAAGAGTGGCAAATTTCGTAAGAAAGGAGCCAAGGGAGTTACTCTTATGAGAGGTGAAGTAGGAGAAGAGGTTGAGGAAGGAGAAGGAGACAAGTCTGAGGGGGAAAACAGCTCTGAAGAGGAAAAGTATGGGCTTGTCATTATGGAAAGTAGCGAGGATGCGATGGAGGGAAATTGAAAGTGGGGAAAGCATAATTGCTCGAGATGCTGAGCAAGAGGGTGAGGAGGATAGTGAGCCTCAACAGGAGCAAAGTGAGAACAAACCCTTAGAACAACCCACAATTGCAAGAGCCCGTGGGGGGGGGGGGGGGGGACTGTCGAGTGCTCCATTGGCTCGCAACACACTCCGTGACAGACCCCACAACCCTCCACAACGCACTCTCACTAGTGACCAACACCCCGACACCTCTACAACAACAACTTCTGCCCTCACAACCCCACAAGACACGCAACGCGTGCAACGTCCACCATCGCAGCCAAACCCTCGCATTCAAACGAAAAAGAGAAACGGAAGACAAAAGAGAAACGACACCCACACCCCCTCAGAACTCTAGACAGAGAAAGATAGAAACACCACAACCCACTACATCCACTTAAAAGAGCAACACAACAGGCCCACAAACCATTCGTTGTCAAGAACTAAACTGGAAAGGAGAATGAAGCTTGGACAGGGGGGGAGTTGGGGTAAGGCAGGGGAGGAAGCAAAGAGGCTAGCTTATGCAGATTTGTGCGGGTATCATGCCCGTCAAGACCCACAATTTCCGTCGATTGATCGATCACAGGACCCTGTCATCACGTCGCCCACGCCCTTCCCGTGATTACCCATCTGAGAGTGAGATGATCAGAATACTGAGAGAGAGAGAGGGAGGGAAAGGGGGCGAATGCACAGCAAGTCTCGCTAAAAGATACGGCAAAACCCGGGAAGAAGAACTCGCTAATTAAACTTGGTTCATCTCTGCTGTGCGATACATGGCCACCTAGCTTCCTACGGCTCGACGTCAGCTCCCCGATGTCAACGCATCGCTACTGCGCCTCAATTGTCTCAGTCCCGCTTCCGCATCCCGATATCCGGCCCCGGCTGATCTCCGTCTACAATGCGCTACACATCGACACACTTCTTTTTCATCTTCCCCTGAGGTTTAAAGAGACTTATCTTTCTCTTTTCTCCTTTTCCTTTTTCTGAGACAAGTCACTGACCAATCGTTAGTCACTCATTCTGTATGCAACTCTACTCAACCGTTATGTCTGGGGGGGGGGGGGGGTGGGAGCTATCAGACTGACATTTTAACGACCGGCCAAAACCACTACCGTTGACATTTTACTCTTTTTGACCGGCTCGTTAGATTCTCCTCTGCACGACGTTTCGACATCACTAACTAGTTTTCGATTTCGTTCAGGAACGACTTCAAACTATTAAGTCAAAGTTTTTTTTACAAAATATTAACTATTGCCTTTTTTCCCCAATCTATTACTTTTCCTCCTGATTTCCCGTGAACACGCATGTGTCGTAAATTTGTGGACAAGGAAAACAGAAATCCGGAAAAATGAGCGAATAAGCCCACAGTCACAACCATGGGAATCTTTTTCCCAAAAAGCAATTCCTGGACACTTGAAGTACAAATTGTACTTGAAGTCGCACTTCAAATACTTTACAGTAGTTTTTGCAACGTTAATGCTTAGCAAACTCACAAATCTATGTCAACGTGATCGTACTTTGCAACCACTGCAAAGTCTGCAAACAAGCCTGAGCTGAGTAGAAACCTACGTAAATAAACGAAGTGACCTCTCAGCTATTTACTGGTATTTCACCTACTCTCAGGAATAACGGCTTTTTGCAGCCATAGAGACCTTTAATAAGAGCTAGTTGTGTATTTATCCCTTGGCCCCCGCGTTGTATCCAAACTAACATTAGTGATACTGTGATAAATGTGGATCCAAAGTGTGATTTGAATGTCGACAGTTATATGACTCTGTGCTTATTTTTCACCTGTTCACGTTGTAATGTACTACTAATACCCGTTACTCCACCTAGACAATTTACCGGTAATTTGGATAGTCTTAGTCATAGGCAGGTTCATAGGCCGGACAGTTATTAATACCTTTATTACTGACAAGGACACTTTCTAGAGTATTCGCGAATCATAGTCTGGAATGCCTAGAATCAAATGAGTATTACCATTCTGTAAAGGTCATAACATCATAAATTTGTGTGACCCAAAGTCATTAAAAGTCTTTTCTTCGGTTATTCTTTACCCTTAGCGGGGTAGCTTCCCTAAACTCTGTGTTTGAGTGATAGATTACTTTGGTTATGAACCTTGTCAAGGAGGCAAGCGTGCCAAAGCACGTATTGAGTCAAGTGCCCATATTCGAGGGCAACGACCAAAGCTTTTGGCCTTGGTCAAGCAAGTTTCAGAAGCACATGCAGGGGATATCTGTCCACGTGGCAGAGATGGTATCTGTGGCATTAGCCGACCCAGCTAAAGCCAAAAGGGATTTTCCTTACGACGAAGCAAGGGCTAAGACGGCAGAAGACTTAGAAGAGCCCGACACGCCCATAAGTGATAGTGAGGAAGATGAAGAGTCAGACACCTCTCAGAGAGGAAAACAGAGACCCCAGACAAACAAAGAAGATATCAAACAGCCAGAAGGTTGGGATAAAATGACAGCAGAACAAAAGAGAGAGTGGAAAGAGAAAGAAGCAAGGAAAAAGAAAAGACAAAGTATGAAACAACACACAAGAAGAAAGACAGCTATCCGCAAAGAGAAGAAATATTATGAAAGGATGAAAACTTTGCAGTTATGTCTGTCTGTGGCTTTTTCCGAAGACAATGTATCTAATTTCCTGCGAACAAAGAAGACGAAAGGACCCATTGAAGAGTTGATAGTAGTAAGAGATCAATGGGGAGGCATTTCCGGAGCAGGTAGGTACATGTTAGAGGAAGAGTTTGAGAGAACGAGACCAAGGGCAGGTCAGAGGTATGTAGACTGGCTAAATGAATTTCTCGCAAAGAAAATCCAGCTTGAAAGTTTACGTGGGGCGCCATTTTCCAATGAGGAAGCAAAGAGAAAGCTATTTAAGAAATTGCGCTACCATCCAGCTTTCGGGGATAAATTTCAGGTGGACCACTATGATCTCCCGGCCAGACTAAGACCAAATTTCTCGGAACTATGCGAAGCATCTAGGGAAAGATGGTTAATGTGGGAAGAAAAAGAAAGACGTAACAATTTCCGTGAGAGAAAAACTCAAATTCGCAAAGACAACAACAAGAAATCTCGGGATGGCAAGCAGCGGCAAGAGACCAATCTCCTGATGGATAATAAAGGGAAAAGGGGAGACAATAAACCGGGACCAAAGACAGCTCCAAACTGGACGCTCAAAGTCACGTGTTTCGGATGTGATGCCAAAGGCCATACCATGAGATATTGTCCGGTGATTTCGGAAAAGTTCCGCAAAGAAGGAAAATTAAAACGGAATCAAACGGAAGACAAAGGCACGGAACAAGAAAAGAACGAACAAAAGAACAATTACAAAAACAAAAAGAAACCCTTTCATAAGAAAAAGAAAGCACTCACTTTGATAACAACCGGCAACGACAAAAACGAAGACGAACAAAGTGACTCTGATACAAACGTTGCTTTAATCCATATGGGGAACACTTATGATAAGAGCGATGATGATGAGGAAGAAAGAGAAAGAGATGACGAGCAACCAAGCTCACCTCATCACAAATTTACAAGTCCCCAAGCCCTTTTGAACGATACAAAGACTACACCTAGGGTAGGGAATAGACATAGTGAGAGTGGAGAAGGACGGGAAGTGCGGTTAGTATCGGCCACCCTACGAGGTCCCTCCTCACTACGGGGAGAAGGCAAGGAAGAGCGGTTAGTATCCGCCACCCCACGATGTTCCCCAATCACCCCTAACCCTAACGAAACTCCTTTCAGGCTTGAGAGTTCTTACGGAGTCACGCCTGACACAAAATGTGCAGGAATAAACAGACGCAAAAAACCGTGTAATGTTTCCGTTGAAAAATCAAAAGGAAAAGGAATATACGCAAATCACGCGAAACGATTATCTTATGCGAGGTACTGCGGATATCACGCCACACAAGACCCAGATTATCCGGAGTTGGATTTATCGGTAAGTCCCGTGTTGCGTCCCCCCAAATCTCCTTACTACCCAGACGAACGAAGTCTTAAAGCTGCGGCATTGGAAAAGTCTCATAAAATTACGCAAAGACTCATTTTCGGGGAATTTGAAACTTTACGTGACACCAAAATTTCCACAAGTCCACAAGTCTCGCAAAATATTCCGCAACAACCACGCAAACATAATCCATTTTCTAGTCAGCGGACCGGCCAGAGCAGAGAAGGGAGAGAAGAGAGTGGAGTGGATGAGGGAGAGCAACGACTTGGGCCCACTTCTGTCAACAAGTTTGGCAACCAAATAGGTCCCACCTCACAACAACTCCAAATCTCTAGTTCTAGACCAATCACAGCACTCCCCAACACAGACAACAAACACGCAACCCATCAACCCTCCCGTCATAACCTTCAAAGATATAAATGAAATAGCTAAAACGTTGATGAATGAGTGCGTGAGGGGAATGAATGGAGAAGTGATGCGTGTCGTGAGTGGCGAGCTAGAGAGAGATGACTTTTTGACTGACATAAGAGCAATAGAAGGAGTGTACTTGGAGAGAGCAGTCAGACAGAGTCCCACCACTACACCTCCACAACTCACAGAAGAGGGACAAGGTGAGGGTAGAGGAGTCTCTGAGGGTGAACTAGAAACAGAGACAGAGACAGAAGGAGAGACAGAGCATGTACTGATACATGTGAGAAAAAGAGTGATGAAAAGAGAGACATGACAGTACAGGATAGTGGAGCAAGCACAGACATATCATGCAGAGAAGATAGATTGACGGATGTCGATGAGATAGACCCGATAGAACTACTGACAGGTAATGGAGAAAGGGAGTTGAGTAAGTCAGGAAGAGCTAGGCTGACTGTGATAGATGGGAAAGGAAGGCCTAGAGCAGTAGAAAAGAAGATGTTACTCGACACTACCTTACCAGTTAGCATAGTCTCTACAGGACAGATGGACCACAGACACAACAGATCAGTCATCCACCAAAACGGACAGTTAGTAATACTCAAACACCCCATCCAAATTAACGAGAGTGACATATTAGTAAGGGGAAGATTGACTAAGAGTATGATATATAGATGGGATGACGAATATGATGAACCATTGAAAGTCAACGAAAGATATGATCCTTTCGCAACAAGGGGGTAGAAGGGGAGGGAAGCCCCACAAATGAGAACAAAAACGAGACAAGTAAGCATGAAGTAAATAAGAGAGAGAAAGAATTACACGTAGATATAGTATTATATGAAGCTTACCCCAGAAAGTCAGACAAACCTAGAAAGATAGGAATCAAGCTTTTTCACTATACCTGTGGGCATTATGGGTTAACAAAGATGCGCCTATTGGAAAAAATTTTGAACATTAAGTTAGTTGGTGACGAGAGCGATGTGAGATTTTGCGAATCTTGCATGATAGGAAAGTCTAAACGTTTGCCACGTTTTGCAGTTAATACAATAGAAAGAGCCCAAAAGCCAGGTATAATTCTACACATAGACACATCAGGACCGTGGGCAACTAGATCAATAGGTGGTAAACGGTATAAATTTTCGGTCACCGACGACTACTCACTGTTCATTCTTGACTTTTATTTAGCCCATAAAAATGAGTTTGTAGATTGCTTAAAACAAGCTGTAGCCTTTTATGAGAGACAGACAGGAAACAAAGTAAAGGAAGTTCGCGCAGATCAAGAATTCCATATCCCGGAGGAAGTCATTAAGTGGCGGAAAAATATTCGCTTTATTTGGAAAACCTCCGCGATAAACGATAAAGACGGGAATCCTATTGCGGAAAAAGTGAATGATATTACGGCGGGGCCTGCACGAGCAATGAGATATCACGCTAAATTACCGCCGCAATTCTGGGCAGAATTAGAACACGCAGCAACAACCATTCACAACATACTACCGGCAATTCACGGGGAACGCAAAGGAATTTCGCCTTATGAGCAGCTGTTAGGTAGAAAACCAACACTCTTTCATTTAAAACCAATAGGATGTATGGGTGTGTTACATATACCTAAGACTAAAGTGCGGAAGGGAGAGTACAGAGGGAAAAAGGTGATGCTAGTAGGATATGATCTATTTCGGGAACTATACCGCGTATGGGATGGTAAGAAGATAATTTCCGGAGTGAGAGATGTGAGATTTAATATTCACAAAATCGGTAAACAAGCTCATCCTCCTAAACTAGTGTCGTGGGATAATGATGACTCTGAGGGGGAGAATGAGAAGGAGAGCGAGCAACCACACACATCTCCACAAGCGTCACCACCCCAATCACTACCCCAATCACCACCTCAATCACCTAAGTCACCGCACAACGTCAACAACGACCACCCAACAACACACTTTGATGAAGTTGAGGGGGAGACAGAGAATGTTGATATCGATGCGAATGAGAATGAGCATGAAAATGAGCATGTGGAGAAGAATACATTGGATCACAAACATACACGCCTACACACAAGTCCAGAGCCACATTATCCACAACAATTACCCCCAGAGCACAAGATCAAGCCACAAGAGCATACAAATGAACAAGATCCAACAGATCCACTAAAAATACATGAAAGAAGAGCATACGAAGAAAAATCACCACCATCTAAGGGATTAACGTGGGAGCAGAGTCAGAGAGTAACGGAGAGTAACATAATCCCCGGTAAAAGGCAGCGCAAGGCAGTAAAGAGATTTACCCCTAGCAATGAGCCCAAGAGAGAAAAGAGAGAGGCTCAAGAGCTAATAGGTAAGGTAGTAAGAGTGCCCGCGCGTGCATGGGGAGATGGATGGGCGAAGAAAAAGTACGGTGAGGGATGGGAGAGCATAGTACGAGTAGAGGTAGTCAGCAGAGTGAGTGACCCCAGAGATAGACTCGGACCTCAGCCCACCCACATAGTTAAGTTTGAGGACGAAGAAGAACGGATGTTGAATTCGGAAATCCTCAAATACTCCGTGAAAGATCCCGAATACCCGTTACAAAGTCCCGCTAATATGTTTTTATGCGATGACCGTATAGTGGCAGATGAGATTCGTGATTTTTATTTGTATGTAGATATCAGAGTACCCAACGATGTCATAGAGGAAGGTTTGACAGCTAAAGATGTTTTAGAGGGTATGAATACAGAGCTAAAAGCTCTTCAATCCTTTAACACATACACATGGGTACCCCATAAGGAGGCAAGCAAGGCAGGAGTTAGTAAGATAGTTAGATTGACATGGGTTCACAAAGTAAAGTTAGATGAGAACGGGAAAAAGTTCATAAAGTCTCGTTTAGCTTTACGGGGAGATATGTTAGAACCCGGTGTTAGCTATAACCCAGATCAGCTCTTTGTTCCTTGCGCCGCGCACCATTCACTTTTATTTCTCGCCAAACTAGCTGCCTGGCACAAACACAAACTATACGGCATAGATTTTAAAAATGCATACCTAAATGCTCGTATGAATGACCCTGTTTATGCATATGCGCCAGAGAGTGTAGACAGAGAAGGGCATGAGGGGATGATATGGCGTATAGATGGTGCTTTATATGGTGCACCACAGGCAGGAAGAAGATGGTATGAGATATTAGCACCCAAGTTAGAGGAGCTAGGTTTTAGGTTGCTAGATTCAGACTTATGTATGTTTGTAGAAAATGATAAAGCTTTGAGAGAGGCGATAGTAGGGATATTTCATGTTGATGACTTGTTGTTCACCGCACCAATCAAACAAGCATATGAGCGTTTTGTGTCCACATTAGAAAAACATTTCCCGCTCAAAAGACTCGGTATTGCCCGTGAATTCAAAGGAATAGAGATAGAGCAATCGAACGGGAAAATAATTTTGCATCAGCGAAAATATCAGCAGCAGATACTAAAAGAGGTAGGCTACGATTCTGCTAAACCCGTTAGTACTCCAGCGCAAGAACATTTCACGGAACCGATGTCGGAATCAGCTAGCTTGCGAAAATTTTCAATTCCTAGTCTAGTTGGTCGTTTTCTATTTCTCGCAAAGATGACAAGACCCGATATAGAACAAGCACTAAATTCGGCAAGTGTCATGCAAACTATCGATAAGGGAATAACTTATGCGATGTTAGGCAGAATCTTTCGTTATTTAGTTAACTCTTATCGAGGTTTAGCTTACCATGAGCCTAAGTCAGAGCAAGAAGGGCAAACCTATCCAAAACTTTCCATGTGGCCCGACGCGGCTCACAAAGTTTGTAAGAAAACAGGGAAGTCCCGCACTGGATTCGTGATCCTATGGGGCAGCGATCCAGTTGCATGGTTATCAAAGCGACAGAGTCGCATCGCCCTGAGTTCCAATGATGCTGAAATATTTGCAGCAACTGAGTGCATTAGAGAGGGACTTGCACTAAAACACATTACACAAGAACTAAACATAGCCCAAAAGAGCCCGATAGAATTATTCGAGGATAACTCTCAAACAGTCTTAGCGGCAGAGAGGGTATGTCAGGTAATAGAACTAAACACCTACCTTTAGAATTACACTTTATGCACCACCTACAGAGAGACGGTGAGATTAAGTTTGTAAAAGTAGGTACGAAGAAGCAGATAGGTGATGTAATGACAAAATATTTACCGAAAGAACAATTCGAATATTTACTTAACAAATTTACGGTAAAGCTCAAGTAATTTCGGGATTTGCGTGTCCACTCACCTATATTTGCTTTGAGTGTTTTGTGCAGTTTGTTGCTTGTTGCAGCAGCTTTGTTTTGCGCAGGGGTCAAGAGCCGTCGAGCCGAGGCTGGGTAGCCGACTGCCACGCGAGGCCGGCAGCCGCGAGGCTTTCCCTGGCTAACTTAGCAATTTAAATTCTTTCTATCATTCCTTCTGTCCTAGAATAGGAAATCTAAATTTTTTTTATTTTGCTACCCTCTACGGGAAGCGCTTGCAAATTTTTGAACACATACATACTTCATACATTGTCGGCCGGCCCGTACATTACATAGTGGCATCAAGTGTTGTCCGGCTTGTCGTTACTTGACTCTTATGCTTGGTCTGCCCCTCTCCAGTTGAGGTACGACTAAGTGTCAGAGTAGCTGTTCCGGTTACATCTGGAGCCACTAACAAAAATTGAACGGGGTGTTGCTTTTGCTTTTCGTGAGGTTCACGAAAAGCTCAAGTTCTCACGTTTTTCTTGCCTTGTTTTTCTTGAGGTTTTGACACCTCGGAATTTCCGACAGAAAAGGGTGTTGACCTTTTTCAAGTTTTGCTTTAGACAGTTGAGCTCTCCTTAGGGGGAGAGGGATAGAAACAGATTGTGTGTGAGGTGTAGGAGCACGCACATTTGTTTTGTATTCGGTTGGAGGAAACAGGTGTCACCAGCATAACTCATAAGCTGTGTGTGGAGCAGTTGTGTGTGTGTGCTGTGTGTGTCATTTGTTGCTTTCTCACATCTCTCTTCTCTTTCTCATTTTGATATGTTACCACGTGAGAATAGGAGGAGGATGTTGACAGCAAGCAGCCCTTATTCTACACCAGCGTATACTAGGGGGGGTGGGTCTTTGGTACCTTCCTCTCTTGGTACACGTTTTATGGGGGCAGGAGCCCTCACAGCGTCGAGTTCGTCGACAACAGGGGGAACACCTCCCTCTTTGCACTTCATCTCTGCTCGTCTGGAAGACGATTTGAAGACGATGTGGCAGTTTCGTCTCACAGGTGATAGTTGGGCGGACCAGTTACCGTCCACAAAGGCATTGCAGACGGTCAGACGATGCATTAATGCTATCTCGCCTGGTCCTGAACGTGTGGGACACACTTGTGATCGGACGCACCACAGTGGCCAATGTTATGGTGGCAGCAGAGATGGTGGTTCAGATTGCAGAAGCTGTGGGCATGGGGACCCACTACTGGACGCCTGAGAGGCTGGATGCGTCCAGATTGATGGCATCAACGGAGGGAATGGTCGATCTCAATATAGCGAGGTTGGGACAAGTCCAAGCTGAAGCCTGGGGCACCACTGCCATGGCTGGAGACCTTTCTCGTGACTTTGTCAAACGTCACGGACAGCCTGTGTACGACTTGGTTGGCTGTTGGCAGTCTTGGGATGTCTTGGATCAAGGGCATCCAAGATGGACTGAAGTGCAAAAGTTTGCTCAGTTTCACAGTCAGGTTTGGGCCAGAGTGTCACCCACTGTGCACGCAATGGGCAACTTTATTTTTCGGCCCAAGAGTGGTGTTGGGGCTAAAGTGCTCTCAATAGACGACGTGTTCACGCCCATTTTCGACGCAATGGATGGCTTCTGGGACAAGGCAGTCTCAGGGACAAAGCCCACTTGGGCTACAGCGGGATCGTCTGAAAATCTCGTCACGTTGGAACGATTGCTGGTAGTGGATGCCATCGTTTATATGGCCAAAGCTTTTTATCATTTTGCTGTGGCTTGGGATGGCCAGGCAGAACGACGAAAGCTTGCGGTTTCGTCATGGAACCGTAAGATGGAAAAGAACGACGAGGAACGACGTCGTACTATTGAACGTCACCAGAAGGATGTGGATCGCCTTCTGGGTGACCAGAAGGCTTTTGCTCTGGACAATCAGAAGGTTGCAATTCCTAGGCATATCTCTGAGCTTCGTATGTGGCTGACAGAGGTACGTCGGGTCTGTCGTTCAGCTAACATTTATACGCCTGAGGATGTGGCCATAGTGGCTGATAGGTTCTTTCGTTGTCAGTCATCGGTGGACAACGAATGGCTTATGCAAAGCGAGGTGTGGGCAGCTTTTTAGGGAAAGCTGCAGTCTACTCGGTTCGACGCCATGTGTGTCGATAGTATTGGTCTGATGCTCGCAGAGAAGATGGGCTACCATGTTTTTGCCTCTAAGTCACAGGAGGTCAGTCAGCTGCAGGCGGAGGTCAAGTGGATGGTGAATAAGAAGCCTGTACTCCACTACATGTTCCAGAGGATAATGGACATGGTGATTATGCTCACACCTGCAGAAGCCTTCAAATTGACGGCTGTGGCATTGTTCGATCTGAACAATCAAGTCTTTATTAAGATGGCGAAAGAGATTCAGACGGACACAGAGGTATGGGAATACCTCCTCAAGGGTACTGGACAGTCTACCCCTGAGGCCAGTCCGGAGATATGGAACGTGGATGAAGACGTGTTGGGGAAAGTCATGCGTCGAGTCCAGAAAACCATCATCGATGAGTGGAAGTGGTCGGGTCCGAGGTCAGGGACTCCCACTCAAGGTAATCAGAACCAGGGGGGAGGGGATGGTGCGGGACCATTCGAGCCCGGGGATGAAGTTTATTGGGGCCAGGGGTACTCGCGCAGGGGACCTCAGTTCTATGGTCAGAGACCCCAAGGGGGGCCGGGGCAAGGTCGTCAACGGTTCCAGAGGTCATACTACAACCCCAGGGTGCATAGGCCGTTGTGCATGAAGAAGGCGGGAGCCTTGTGGCTCAAATCGGGAGCCATGTGCAAGAGCAATTGCCAGAATTTTCATCCTGAAGGCTGGGATGACTCGGTGCAGAAGGAAGTCTTGAGGAAGGTACGCTACGACTATCCAGTGGGTCCCTTCCATGGCTTGTTGAATACGAATAAGTATTCGCAGGAGCTCAAGAACCTTCAGGATCGTGATCGGAAGGCATACGATCAGAAGGGATGGACGGATCCTGGTGAGGCACCTTATTTGAAGGGTGAATGGGAAAAGTTCAGGGTATGGAACCCTCTCACTTCAGATGGCGGCGACGCACCGGCGTCTATGGGAAGAGATATCCCGGGCAGGCACGGGAATGAATCCGTGGACCCCTCATGGAATTTACGGGGGTCATCGGATGCGTCCTCAGCAAGGTCGGCTGCTAGTTCTTCGTCGAGCTCGTCGTCTAGTTCGAGCGATCGGTCGGATCGAGGGCACCTTGACAACCGACGTAGTCGTTCAAGGTCAAGAGATCGTCGTAGTGATCGTGAGGTCACTCATGTATCGGGCGGTCGTCATTACGACGAGAGGGATGAAGCCCGAGATCGACGAGGATACGATCGAGGAGGGCATGTTCGTGGCGGATACGACCGAGGACGACGCGATTCACGGAATCGAGATAGGTCACCGGAGCGGAGCCGAGATCGATCTCCACCGCGACGTCGGGGAGGGCGTTCAGATTCACGGGAACGTCCCAACTCAAATCGGAGCCCGCAGTGGGGCGGCAATCAGGGTAGTTCCCTTTTTCCTAATGCAAATGTGTATGGGGGGGGTGCGGGAACTTTTCCCTCATCGCATATGCAGCAGGCGGGAGCAGGTGCTTACTATGCGGGTCCAGCTCCGGGGCAGCAGTTACCAGTAGGCTACGGGCAGCCGATGCAGCAGCAGTTCTACCAGGGGCAGCCACAGCAGCAGGTGGTTGCTTATGGGGGACAGTCTTACATCCCTCCAGCACCAATCTTGCCTGCTCCTGGTATGCCGATGGGAGGCGGTCAGGGGACCGTCGGAGGGCAGATGCCTCCGCAGCAACAAGTCCAGGGTATGGCGTTTGGTATAACGCTAGTGGACATGTTGGTGAATGTGCAGGGCAAAGCATTAATGCAAGTGCGGGGCCAGGGATCCCAGGAGGCAATCCCAGCGCCTGACTCGGAGGTCGGGAGGGAGAATAAGTCGGGTGAGTTGCCTGTCGGCCACGGAGGCGACATGGTTACTCATGACCTGCGATTTGATGATAGGACATGCGTGGTAACGCGGGGAGTCCAGGAAGCTACGGACGCGGTGGCCTTGGAAGGCCAGGATGGACAGAATGAGCAGGTTGAGGACCTTGATAGTCACAGGGACACTCTATGTCAGGTGATGAATAAAGGCACGCACCTTAATGTGGAGTTAGCGTCGGAGGCGCTTGATAGTAAATATTTTGGTGGTTATGAAGCACTTTCAGCGGACGGGTGTGGCCCGGGGAAAGCTGAATTGCCTTTATTATTCACTAAAATTTTTATTGAGGATGTACAGCAGGAATGCATTGTGGGCAATGATACAATGGCATCTCTGAATGTACTCGGGAAGGAATTTATTGAACTATGGAGCAGGGAACCATGGTTTAGACACGGGTTTCGGCCGTGTCGGTTGAGGATCAAGGGAGTGGGAGGCATGACCGGGGTCTCAGGGTCAGTCATGCTTACGTTCCTTTTGAAAGACGGGAAGTCTTTCTCTCATCGGTTTTGGGTCGTCCCAGCCTTTGCTGGTGGTCTCCTGTTGGGGCTGCGGAGCCTCAGACGAATGCACGCTCGGATTTATACGGATCTGAACGTGGTGCAGTACGGTGGATCCGAGGTGGCTCCGCGGTACGAGGTAGTACCGTATGAACCTTTACGGCGGGAAGGCCAATGTGCGGTAGCGCACGATTTGGATGTGAGTGTCTCACCAGTCATGCGCGCTGACTGGGGGTGGACAAAGGTGGTGTCCGAGGGCACGGAGCCTTCGGTCACACCCCACATTCAGGAGCCTGTAACAGCCTCGTTCTTCCATGTATGCACAGTAGAGTCGGGGGACTCTGGGGAAGCAAGTGTGGTTGCTGACAATTCTGACGACAAGATACAGGAGACGGAATATGTCATGACCACAACCTTTGGCTGGGCCTACAGGGACCCACGCGACGTGAGGGTCGTGAACGTGGACTGTAGGGATTCCGCAAAGGATGAGGCGGTAGTGGCCGCGATAGACGCGAGGTTGGAACACCTCTACGCAGCAAAAGCGGAATTGTTGCGGGGTACGATTGCGGGCATGGAGGATGCCGGTGATCAGCATGTCTATATAGATGTGCATTCGACCACGACGTCTCATGTGGTTTGGAATGTTACCCAACATAAGCTGCCGGTCAAGCAGCCTAAGCCGATCGTAGAAGCCTTCTTGAAGAGTCACTGGGATGATAATTTGTTTTTCCCTAAGGGAGTCAAGGCCATTAAGGAGGTCTTGAAAAACAGGCTATCGGTGGATGATTTCACTATAGTCATCCCAGTGGGAACTCGGACGGAAATGTGGTGGCAGGATATAGAGGATCATCTTATTGATGACCCGGTCCCGATCCCACATAGAGGCCATAAGCTGGTCTTGGCTTTACGATTGGGGACGAAGGAGAAGGCGTTGGCTTATGGGGCCATGTTAATGCAACGTGAGATGGCGGATGTGAGAAAGCAAGCCTTCTCTTGGATATCGGGTATATATCACCGCACGCATGCAATGCAATATGAAATTATCATAGATCATGTGGCACAGCTTGCCCAGTGGAGAGGCAAGGAGGAAACTAGGTACCATGGGACGATGGTACGTGAGGATGAGCGGCCGATTCCGATGGAGGATGTGGCGCAGTTATCACGTAAGGCCTCTCATAAGGAGATTGAGGAGGCTAGGATAGCCGCGGAAAAGGCTATTGCGGAGAAATATAGTACTTGGGAAGGTACTATGAAGGAGCGAGATGCCCTCAAGGGTATCTTGGAGAATAATATGGAGGTATTTGGGCCTCTTGAGGCGGGCTCTGTTCGGGGTTACGAGGCTAACTTTGGACGGAAGCTGGGTGAAGACGTGGTGGGTCACAGGAGACCGTCACGTATGAGCTATCACGAGGATCGGATGGCTCGGGAAATCACTCAGGAGCTTTTGGAGAAGGACATCATTGAGGCACGCTTATCGGAGGTGTCTTCACCTGTGCGTATGGCGCCCAAGCCGGATGGGTCCTTACGTATGTGTATCAATTACTATAGGATCAATAAGATTCTGAAGCAGATCGAGACACCGGTACCAGATCTCAGGAAGGGGATCAACCGGCTCAAGCATGCGAAGGTGTATACTACGCTTGATCTTAAGAGCGGGTTTTGGCAAATCCCTCTTAATGAGTCATGTCGGTATCTCACAGCGTTTATGGTCGGAATGACTACATACGTGTGGAAGGTATTACCGACGGGTCTTAAGTGCTCTCCGGGTCTATTTCAGCATGCTATGACTAAGATGCTGGGGAAGGAGTACGACGATGAGGCGACGGTGGTTCGTCTTGGGTCGACGGAGGATTATGCTTTCTGTTACATAGATGATATTATCATTTATTCAGAGAGTATGGAGAAACACGTGGAACACGTGCAGGACGTCTTGCGACGTATAAGCGCGTTTGGATTGCGCTTGAATGCACAGAAATGTGACTTCGCACAAAGAAAGATACAGTACCTGGGATATGAGATCTCAGAGGGTCGGTGTGCGATTGCATATGAAAAGAGGAACTATGTAGCGTCTATGCAGATGCCAAAGACTCGGACGGACTTACATTCCTTTATATCGCTGGCTCAGTATTATGGTGAATTCATTGCGGGGTTTGCGGAAAGAGTAGCGGTGGTCAGGAAATTCCTGAAGCAAGGGGTCGGGGACGACCCATGGCCGGAGGAAGTCACGAGAGTGATAGCGGAGCTCAAGGATGAGATCGCTAAAGACCCAAGGCAGGGAGGTCGAGTTCTTATGTTACCTGACTGGAAGGAACAGTTCGTGCTCGACACTGACGCGTCTTCGTACGCGGTAGGAGCGGTGCTTCAACAGATGGACAAGTCCATTGGGCAGTTGCGGCCCGTTATGTTCATCAGCCGGCAGCTGATACCGGCGGAAAAGGAATACTGCACAAGGCAGCGGGAAGCACTCGCTATAGTGTGGGTTTTCCAGAGGTTGCGGGAATACCTGTGGGGTACTCCTAACATTTTGGTTAGAACGGACCATCATAACCTGCTATGGCTCATGTCTGGAGATCATACAGGTAGGTTGGCCAGGTGGCAGTTGGAATTGGCGGAGTATGACTTCACCATTCATTACATCAAGGGCAAAAGGAATGTTGTACCTGATTTTTGTTCTCGGTATGAGGACAAGAGTGGACAGAAGGATAAGGCCGTTGATGATTTACAGCGACGTAATACGGTCAAGGAGGTGCGAACGGCACAGTTTGAATTTCGAACGCCGGGGGCGGTGTTCGCAATCATGTGTCATGATGTGGATCTACATGATTGGGAGGAACAGGGAGCGGAAGACACCAAGTTGCCATCGGGGCTTTGGTATCATCCGTTCACGCATAATAACAATCAACGTGACACGCGCAGCGAGGAAGTGTCTGCGTTGGAAGCAGTCGAGGTAGCGGCACGAGACAAATGTGCATGCTGTTACTCGCCGATCGCGAGAGAGGCGTGTGAGGATATCCTATGGGCGGAAGCAAGGACCGCGGATAGGAAAGAGGGGGAGGATGTTATGGAAGGAAGGCAGGGTGCCTTTAACGCGGTCTTGTTACCGAAGGGCCCGATGTGCCTTAACTTGGAGGATGAAGAAAAAGTTAAGGAGGAACATCTTTTTCAGTTGCCGGAGGCACATCCGGAAAAGGTTCGATTCCAGTTGGAAACTGACACGGCAGTCAGACTGGCGTCGGTGGAAACTTTTCGGACTTTCACAAAGGAAAGTACGGAGTATAAGGAGTTGAGAGAAGATCTGCTCAATCCACAGGCAAGGCCCGAGGACATTGACATAAGGAAACTCAAACGGTGCTTGGTACTAAAGGATGGACTCCTTTGGTATATGGGAAAAGATGGCGTATATACCAATGAGGAGGATCGATGGTTGTTATGGGTTCCGCAGGAACTCAGAACGTCTTTGTTAATTGCGGCGCATCATTGTCCTATGCAGAGCCACCCGGGGTGGAAAGGATGACGTGGTCGTTAAGGAGACGTTTTTGGTGGAATAACCTGGGAGAACGGGTTAAGGAGTTTGTGAAGGGTTGTCCTCATTGTCAGATGGCTAAGTTGCCATATAGGCCGAAGATGGGGCTTAAGGGTGAATATGATATCACTCTGGATATTTTCGATACCTTGCATATCGATCATGTGGGTCCTTTTCCAGAGGCGGGAACGGAAAAATTCAAATATCTCTTAACGGTTATTGATCGAACTTCCAATTATGTCATTACTGTCCCTGTTACGGATGTGACAGCGGAAGTGACAGCGGCGGCGCTGATTGATCAGGTATTCGGCCGTATTGGGATACCGAGAAGGATTATTTCGGATAGAGGAACGAGTTTCGCGAATGAGGTTTCGCAAAGGATTGCCAAGTTCTTTGGGTTCGATTGGCAGTATGTGACTGCTTTTAACCCAATGGCGAATGGTAAGATTGAACGCGTTCACAGGACGTTGAAAGCAGCGTTGAAGACTTATTGTAAGAACAGCCAGCTTAACTGGGTATATGTGGTACCTATGTTCACGTTTGCTGTCAACAATTTAGCTTCGGCGTCGTTAGGCGGACACGCGCGGGGTGTCAGTCCGCATCAGGTGGTCTATGGACGGGCGTTAAACACGCCGACGGAACTGTTGTTTCCGCCTGATAAGTGGGAACCGTGTGAACTGTTAGGAGTTCGCTTACGAGCGATCGCGGAAGCACGGAGTGCGATTGAGAAGTGTCGGGAGACGCTGAGAGAGGTTCAGCGGGAACAGGAAATGGGCAAGTACTCTCATGTGGAGTACAAGGAAGGTGATACAGTGTTGCTGTATGTACCGACGGTACCGAAAGGGGTATAGATTAAGTTTTACAATAAGTAGCATGGGCCATTTAAGATAGTACGTCAGACGGGTGCGTACAA
This sequence comes from Paulinella micropora, assembly GCA_019918135.1. Classification (NCBI taxonomy): domain Eukaryota; phylum Cercozoa; class Imbricatea; order Euglyphida; family Paulinellidae; genus Paulinella; species Paulinella micropora. The sequence continues at coordinate 41,102 of WBZZ01005270.1, forward strand.
TTACAAGATTGCACCTACGGGGGCACGTGGAAGGGAACAGATTGTTCATGTTCGTCGGTTGGCGAAGTTCAGTCCTTATTTGCTGGAGGACGAGAATGAGGAACAAGCGCTGAGGCGTATTGCACCAGCGTTTAGACAGCCGCCAGCATTGCTTACGCGCAAGGAGCGTGAGGAGGCGTTGCGAAAGCAACAGAAGGAAGAAAAGGCTGAGGCCAGGAATGCTGGACAACAGGATCGTTCGGCTTCGGACGTCAAAGATGGGAGGGAAATTCCGAAGTCATCGGAAATGTCAGATCGGAAAGGCACGGTATGGAAGAAACCGTGGATAGCCGGTAAGGAAGTGGCTAAGATCGACTGGCAGGTTGATAAGTTCTATCTATGTCGACCGCACGAGGATACGGTCATGGATAAGGACTTTGATTACGCACGAGGATACGGTCATGGATAAGGACTTTGATTATTTCTTTTTAATGCAGGTTACGTATGTACAGCCTAGAACGCGGGTACGGGCTGCGTTGGGACTTGCTCCGACAATGCACTTTTGGAGGAGCAAGAGTGTTATTGATATGACGCGGGAAAGAATCTTTGCGCCAGTATTTCGAGACGGCAAAGATTTGGAGCAGTGGGATGCGTCCATCGAGAAGGACGATGAGGATTTTACACCATGGACGGTGCAAATGATGCCAAGGGTGGTGTTGGATATGCCGTTCGAGTTAACAGAGGAAAGGAGGATTCCGCTTCGTATTTGGGACGAAGTCCAAAGTGCGGGCATATCATTTTTGTTGACGAGCTAGTCTTTCAAGCTGCGTCATAAAGCAAGCTCCGAAGAAGAAAAGACTCCATCCCGTGTCCTGGAGAAAAATTTTCAGCAAATCCGCAAGACTGAATCCTTAGCAGATGATAACTATCCGTGCACATGGAAACTTGGCCCGGTTTTTATAAATATTACTTTCCTCAGCACTGTGACACAGAATATCAACTTCAATATGTTTGTTTACATCATTAATGATAAGAAAACAGTTCCAAGTTACCACTCGAATCGCGTGCTCATAAACATTGTCACAATATCTATGGTTAAAGGAATAGAAACACACTTCAGAATTCGAACTTTGATCAACACCGAAAGCAGTGTCTGTGTAAACACTTTGACTGTAACAGTAACCGTTTGGTAACTACCTTGGAGATCACAAGTCACCCTGATTATAATAAGTGGGCCAAGCGTTTCGTTCGCCAAACCACATTTTTTTCCCATAAGTTTCTGATCGCAAACTTGAGTGCGAGCGCTGGTGATCCGCTCCGTATGGTGGGTGCACAGCTTTGACATTAGTCTTTCAATTGAAACGCTCTTCAACTGTTGCGAGAACAAACCATATTTATTCAAGTGTCGCAAACTTTATCTACGAATAAAGTGCACGGGTCTAGATAAAGCTAGATCTTCGTCCACGCGCAGTACAAGCCACTCTGCCGCGTTCCGTATATACATGGTTTACAAGAAATCTGCACACAACACGTCGAAGGTCATAGTGGCTTTGAAAAATGAGCAAGTTACCTCTAAGCCTGCAAGAACATGCCGTTGCATGTGTGTCTTGACTTGGCTTCTGTGCTGAACCATGATTCACCGCATCCTTCGCACTTGTAGCTGTACTTTTCCAATGCATCATCGGTGGCGTTGTAGAGGGGAGTCGCACCGGTTTGGAGGCCGGAGGTGCTGAAGCCAGCTTTGCAGATAGGCTGTGCACAACAATGCGACAAAAACGTGTGCAAAAGTTGCACAGACTTGCGAAAATTCGATTCGCTGAGCAAAATGGCGACTATGGCAGGGCAACTTGAAAACAGCAGTAGGTCTGAAGGGTTAGAGGCGACAATACCGTGGAGTAGGACAGAGGCATTCTTGGCTTGTTGTGAACTAGGAAGTGGCTTGCAAAAGGTTTGGTTTCAGCTCTTCCAGTGGTGGCTGGCCGCGCTGTGCTAAATAAGTTCGAATAGTCGTGGATAAGGTCAGCGGAGCCGGCCCACGCCAACGCACGCGTTCAATGCCTACACAACTTCTTATCTAATTTACAAACCACCAAAACATTTCCTCGGAGACTCTTCTGTTCCACTGAGACCAGTGCGGTTTGTTGGTTAGTAGTATTGAACCACAAGTATGCTTTGAGGATTCTGGTTCAAATAAAAGTTTGGCCGTTGGCACCAGCTTGATCTGAGGTCGAGGAAATTCTGCTTCTTCTTCTTCTTTCTTCTTCTTCTTCTTCTTCTTCTTCTTCTTCTTCTTCTTCTTCTTCTTCTTCTTCTTCTTCTTCTTCTTCTTCTTCTTCTTCTTCTTCTTCTTCTTTCTTCTTTCTTCTTCTTCTTCTTCTTCTTTCTTCTTCTTCTTCTTCTTTCTTCTTCTTCTTCTTCTTCTTCTTCTTCTTCTTCTTCTTCTTCTTCTTCTTCTTTCTTCTTACTTCTTCTTCTTCTTCTTCTTTCTTCTTCTTCTTCTTCTTCTTTCTTCTTCTTCTTCTTCTCTTCTTCTTCTTCCTGCTTCTTCTTCTTCTCTTCTTCTTTCCTTCTTTCTTCTTTCTTCTTCTTCCTTCTCTTCCTTCTTCTTCTTCCTTCTTCTTCTTCTTCTTCTTCTTCTTTCTTCTTCTTCTTCTCTTCCTTCTTCTTCTTCCTTCTTCTTCCTTCCCTCTTCTTCTTCTTCCTTCCTTCGCTTCTTCTTCTTCGCT